>QVOA01014738.1:0-119835 GCA_014825685.1 Pseudomyrmex cubaensis
ACGCCAACACGTGTAACAATAAATAAACAAATACATTAGAAAATTAAAATTACATAGCTCGAGACAATTTATCGGACGAGAGAAGGTACGTAATAACGCCGCCCCAATCCAAACGGACACACCGTCGAATTAATATCCGGCTGATTAAAGCGAAAATAAATTCACCTTTTCGTCGGAATTTACACACGTCGCATTAAGCATTTCTACTTTACGACGCGTTTAGCGAGTTTAGAGACGCGTTTCGAATGAGAGAAGCAAAGGGCTTTCGGTGTTTGAAGTTTCAATTTTTTTTCTTTCTATTCCAAACGCTAATGGGATTCGCCGCCGAACCGCCGTTCTCCGTTCTCGGTCGTTACTCCCATTACCGGATCCCATTGTGACGTACGACACCGAGTGACCCGGCTATAAATAACGAAATTTCGTAAAAGCGCATCTCCACATTCCTCGTACGGCGATGCGTCAAAAAGATCGGAGAAAACGAGAGAGAAAGAGAAAGAGGAGCGCTGATGACGCGGTACGTGAGGAACGTGCCACTTCTCATCTTTCTCGGCTCTACATCACTGTCGCGTTGCGTTAAACGCGACGCTGTCCCATTTACCCGCGCGTCATCGCTCATGAGGCCCTGATTAGTCCTGCGCACCGATACTCACTTATGCACCTTACGTATACTCTGGCAGCAGCCGTGCACGCCTCCTCTTTCTCTTCCCGCCTCGTGACGCGCACGAATCAGCTCGTTATTGTGTCAAAGAAAGAACTGGGTCTGCGTGACTGCACGTGTGTGCATGAATTTTCAAATGAGCTCGCGAAGAAACAGAGATATGTGTCACGAGGGACCATTTCACAAAAATTGGAATTCCCTCCGGAGATAAGAAATTACGTACAGCAGCGGCACATACAAAATGTATAGAAAACACAAAATAGCAGCAGTGCAAAACGCATCTGTAACATACGTTTAAAATAGAAATTCACTTCGTAACGTTAATAAAAACGCACAGTCGATATGTGCAATACAACAAAATTTCGAACAGTATAAATTAAACTACTCCAAGCAACTCGACTTGTTAAAATAGTCACTCTGACGTTGCCACGATAGAATGCGCGAGATCTCTCGCGACCGCGGAGCAAGACGTTAAAAATAATTTCCTTTAACCGCGTCTACCGTGCGTTATCCGTGCAAGTAATGGAAACTTTCTTTTTGCGAGATAACGCGACGCGTAAATAAGAGGTTCGCGTTAAGAAAAGGGAGTTGAGAGAGAAAGACACGCGTCCCCCAGCAAATAGACTAACGCAAATATATATGCCGTTATAATCCACCGTCGTTGTCGTCGTCGTCTCGTCCCGCGGGAATTTCATCGCGAGATCACGCACGCCATGCGATCATTACTTTCACTCAAGGATTTGAAAAATCATTCTTTCGGAAAAAAGTGACCGGTTGAAGCAAAAGAAAATCCACCTCATATGTATGCATGAGTCCGTTGCGCGCACGTATTTATATACACGAGACGTGCGCACCTAATACCACCGCGCCGATGAATGATTTATGGAACGATATCCGCTCTTTAAAAAAATCGGTGGGCTTCTCCGATTCAGGTTGTCGTGCTCCGGGCGCACCGGTCGTGCCGCCGAGATTGCTCTCTCGCCGGAGGATGCGAGAAGACCTGCCTGAGCTGTAATTGCGCTTCGCGATGGGAGAGCGAGTCCAAGATTGGGAAAGAGGGGATAGGAAAGAGTGAAGGAGAAGATCGGTTTAACGAAATCTGTTGTTAGGCGCGATCGAAGGGAATTTTGCCGTTTATCACTCGGGGATTTAATCCCCGTGACTCGCGCGTGAGGAATTACGCGCGCAAAGTGGTACGGGCGATCATCGCGTTCTCTCCGCCACAAGAGAGGATTTATTCCCACCTTCTTCTCTTTCTCCTCCTCCTCTTCGCGTCTTTCTTTCTCTCTCTCTCTCTCTTCGAGTTCTGGAAGCTTGTCGTGGCTTACTATTTCCGATTAATCATCGCGAGGAAAACTATTAGCGCAAGATTATAAATTATATCGATAGAACAAACCGCGCGCGCTATATGTAACTAACTAACACGCTAAAGCGTATACGGTCGATGCGCCTTGTTGCCTAAATTTTGCATCGCGTGCCAGTGATCCCGTAATCTCATTTATACGAGAGCCAAAAGCTCGTCCAAAATCGGATCGCGGGCGCTTAGATATGTCGGATTGTTGACGAACCTAGAATGTGTGTGTACAAACATACACACGTAAGCAACTTGCTTAATATGTAACATGACATGAGCGCTCGCTCGCACTCCCTCGTGAGATCAGTTTAAATAAAGATCGATTGCGAAAGTTTTTCGCCGCAAATGCATCACACCTGTTTATCTATTTCAATGTGCTATAATTGAACTCTGTGCTAATTCAAACGCGCGATTAAAAGATCGTTCTACCGACATCGTTCCTTTGAGCGGAACTCGGTCGATGACCGCGTTTAGGTAACGTGGATGTATATAGCGACTACTACTAATAGCCTGGTGCTGGTCCCTTGTGCAATACGCTGATCGATTATATCGCTTAGACGTGGCGTTTCACTCGCCGAGTAATAACAATGCTAATCGAACGTCATTACAGCTTCGCGTTGTCCGTATTTACAATCCATCACGACAAATCCGCCTGCAACAACCTTTATCTACGCGCGCAACGTATAATTAATTTTACACACTAATCGAACGTGCGTACGCGCGCGCGAAGAAAAGAGAAAATATCGTGCATCGCGTGTCATTTACTTCCCGTTTATTATCTCCGACGTTATTACACAACGGTAATAAACACGAAGATATATATATTCTTCGCCTTCGATTTTAATCCGATAAAAACTAAAATGATCGTTAAGAGGAGAAAAGTACAAATGTAATCATTGCATATGTACGTAAAACGGTGGATGAAAAAAAGAAAGATTTGTGATGCTCGCGGGATTTACTTTGAGAGAAGTTTTTACTGTGCGCAAATGGCGTTTCGATAGGCAACAATGCTTAGGCAAAACGAGCTCGAGGTCCGGTTAAGTACGGTCATTAAATTTATCACGAACGAGCAGTTAATCTTCCGACGCCGGGTTACCAGCACTTTTCACGGTAAAACTTGACAGCCGACTCCAGTGATTTTAACCTGCATTCGCCGCGCGAGCGGGCGCGCGCGCAGTGTGCAGTATGCGAAATATATACGCATAATGCGGCGATATTTCTCCTCGTCGCCGCGCCGACAGTGTAGGAAGCTCGAAACGCATTCCATTAGCATAGCTTAACATTAAGCGCTCACACGTCCCAGCTTCGTGAATTACAGGCATTGAATCTTGAATGATTGCACGATTCAAAGGGCGTACATCACAATGTCAGAGCCCGGAACGCGGGCTCACCTGTTTCCGACTACCGCGCGAAATTTAACGAAAGCGACGTTTATTAATTCCGCCGAAACGTTACCGCAGACTCCTGTGAATCTAGCGGTGTGTTTCACATTTGTGAGCAAAAGAATGTCTTTTACACCAATTTCATGTTTCCTCTCGTTTTCTCTTTCAACCATCTTTCACTTATCGTTCTCTGTTGTTTTCTTCGTTTGCATCTTTAGAGACTTCTTTCCATTAATATAAATATTAATGTTACGAGAGATCCCTCCCATCATCCCGAAGCAAGTTCATGAAGATTTCATTAGAGGATATGGCGTGGCCTATGGCGTTCAAAGCTCCGCGACGCGAAGAGTTATTCGTTTAGAATTAACGAAGTGTTCGCGCGGATTCCCTCAGAGATCGACGAACTCCAGCTGTTTTCTCACACTTCGTCAGCCGACCAAGGCTGACGTTCGTCGCGTTCACGGATTCGTCACACTTCAATGTCAGTGACCTTCGCCACGGTTTTATTTTTAAACAACCGGTCGTTAAGAGAAGCTACAGAGAGACGTATCTCGGCTTTCTTTGCTTAACACAAAGGCGTAATGGCAATTACGCCTTGATGCAACAGTATCGAAATCACTGGAAGTAACGAACTCCCGCGGGGTGGTAATGTGCCAATAATAACTGCTGGATACATAAAAAAAGAAAGAGAAATTCTTTCCCGATATACACTTAGTGTCAGAAAGACTACATAAAAACACTCTAGAAAAAAGGAACCTTGTTTGTTTATTTATTTATTTATTTTTTATTTTTATTTTTTTTTTAATTCATTACAGCTGAAACATTTTTTTACAATCCCGCTGTTATTTCTCCTATATAATTATAATATAAAATCGATTTTTGACGCTCGCTTTGTATCTATGATATTCAACTGAAGCGAGTACGAAATATTATCGTAACCGATCGATGTTAAGTGCGTTCTCTCAACTACTTGTGTCCATCCCATTCACGTGGAACGACAAGCACCACTCGTACGTAATATTTGCCCAAGAAGCGCGCGCGGTCAGTCGTCCCCGAGCGAGTGTGTCAATGGCTAGTGAAAGGTATCAATGACTTTTCTTTTACTGACCCACGACAAGGAAACTTTCAATCTCTAATATCAACGTGTCTATTTATGTAATCGCGGTTCCGTGCGCGGAATCGACGTCACCAATTTCACACGACTATCAGCTCAGCAGCATTTCGTTTACCCATTATTTTCCTCTGACTAGCACACGTATTTACATTAACTTTTTTTTTTGTAATGCAAGATTTGATTCTTTTTTAAAAAAGATTAAATAAAATACAACGCGTTGAAAACACAGTAAATTTTCAAATGTTCCGTTTTTCCTCTCGAGAACTCGAAGAACATCATAATTTTTCTTCTAAGATTGCACACACACAAAAGTACGTAATCATCGTCGGCCGAAAAGATACACCGACATACGTCGAACACATGCGCGTAACGAACATCAATCAATGGCGATCACGCAATACATATTAGCGGCTTACACGCCGAACGAGACAGAGGATCGCGCGTACTTGGCGCAGACACGATCGACCGGTTAATACATTTAATTATTTAATACTCCTGCGTGACAAGTTTGCGCTACATCGGCGGCGACAACGCCGTTTGAATAGCGAGTCGATGATGCAGTGCGAACGAGCGTTACAATAACGACACGCCGATTTATCTCAAAGAGGGAAAGATATTTGTTTTTTCTTTTTTTTATCCCGGAGGTGCGACGTGTGTGTCGAATACGCGTCGATTTGCGACATCCGGCACATGAGGCAGTGCGGCGATTAAAATAACGTATTCTCGAAAAGAACGGGTTGTTCGGAACAAAAAATTGTTCGGAGTCACGCAGAGGACGAATCATCGTTTTTCTTTGAGAATGCGGGATCGAAATTACGACGACGACAACGGCGGCCTCTTCTGGTGTGCGCGCCTCGCGTTTTGTATACGCTTAATAACGTTCGATACATCCGGACGTATGACCGCAAGCACCGGTGGATATTGGTGCGTATGAGCGGTCTGTAACGTGAGGTTACACTCGTCCACAACGGAAGGACGACCTTCGCTCGCGGTGTAGTGTATATTTCTTCTCTTCGTGTATACTCATCTTTCGTGTGCCCAAGCCACGCAGTTGCCGTCATCACCGCCGACGACAGACAATGACTCGCACTAATAATTTGACAAACGACCGATCCGGATCTTAATTGGAACCGCGACGGACGCTCACACGTGTTCGATAATCTAAAATCCTTCCGAAAGGTGATAACAATCAGTCTTACCTCACGGATCGGAAAAGCCGCGTCGTCGTTCTCTCGCTTCTTCTCCAGTAGCTTGCGCAATTATTGAAACTGACCGAGGGTCATAAAAGAAGAGGCTTTACGACCTCTCGCGAAGGATAAGCTGCTCGAAAAGAAGAAGCTTGTACGAAATATTTACATAAGTATGCATGAGCAATTAGTTCGCGTAAGGATGCGCAATTACGCGCTCGGAGTGTCCTCCCCACGATTTATGGCCGGATAATTAACCCCGTCAATTACGGGACTCTCGATGCTGCCTTCGGGAAAACGCGCGCCAAGTTCTTCTCAAGTGTTTTATAGCGAATTAAACCGAGACGAATACTGTGTCGTGTACATGGACAATTAAAAATATCACATCAATGTATACTTATTACTGTATATAAAAAAAAAAAAAACAATGATGTTTTCGAACAGAAGGTGCGTGATTCATCATTGTCTATCGCGCGCGTTAATTTCTAATTAATATTAATTCACTCCTTTCATAATTAAAACCTGTCTTTATGATCGCCGCCTTATTTACCACCTGATCTAAACCACAAAGGCCACGACGTTTCTCACGCATGTGAGACGGCCTTTAAAACGACGATCGGTTTCTCTCGGCGGAATAAACCATGGCCAAATCCAGCCGGAGAAGCCTTTGTGTCGATCGTTCGTGGCCGAGTGGTCGCCGTGCCCCGGAGGTAGAGAAGAAGCCGGGTTCGCTTACCGAGTTCAAAACGCTTTAACCACCTGCTTCCGAAATTTGAGCGCCGCTCTCTCGCGCGCGCGTCCGTGTACACACTTTCGTCTTAGGACGGCCGCAGGACCGAGATGAAATGCTGTGTAATCAGAGACGACGACGACGACGACGACGACGACGACGACGACGGCGACGAGCTGCCCTAACATTTGTCCAAGATGAAAATTGTTTAACGCTTGCTTTAAAAACCAAACTTGCCTCTTAGCGCCTCAAGTGCTATTTAGAATCTCGATATTCTGCGAACATCGGTTTTTTGAGGTTGTATATTTTTGTAACTTTATGTTTCTCTCATCGTGAGATGAAATATTTTTAAAAATAACAGCTGAAAGATGTTACATCTAAAAATTTAAATATAAATAGGACGCGTTTAGAGAGTTTATTTTTTATGTGTCGAAGAAATACTTTCATATATATTCAATATTCTCTCGTCGCCCACGTACGGATATAATTAATACCAAAATCAATATGGCAGTACACGGTCGAGTCCGTGTAAACGCGGCCTACGTGCCTGTACAATGAACCGAACTGTTTCACCTACCGACGAGGGCCTTTGTGCTCCCTTGCAATCGATCGGCCGCGGGATAGCAAACGCGTAAAACGCGGAAAAAAATATCGTCATCGCGGTATACATATTGGTCGTATCACGTTCAACTTCCAATCCGTTGTGTTTTTTTCAAGTATGTTATCAATCAATATATTGCACCAAAAAAAAGCCTTTATGACTGACTCCACGTGCGCGGACACTATACATCATAAACAATAACAGTTTGCGCGTCATCGTAAAAACGTGCTCTTAAAAAATTACAAATTCTCTTTCCGAACTCTTTTATCCAGCAAAAAAGTAAAAATTACTTATACTATAAAATATATAAGTAAATATATATATATATACATTCAACTTATATACCTATATTTTAGTTTTTTAAATTATATATATTAAATATACATAATTTAAAAAAATTAAAATGTAATTACTGAATGGAATATCATGTACGATATTATGTCTTAATATTATACATCGTATGTAATAATAACACACATATATAACACGTATATAAAACACGATCTAAGAAATAGTTTTTAATAAATGTCGACCGCGAAAATGTCGCGACAAAGAAGAGCTTCACTCTTTTATTCTCGAAAATAACCACTCAAAGTGAGCGGAAAATCAGTTTTCCGTTCTCACGTAATCTCTCGAAGCAAAATGGTGCATCCGGTTTTCCCGTGGGAAATAAATCGCCTCGGCTATGTTTTCCATAAAACATTGAAACACCCAATGATTCCGTTCTAGTATTTCTACGTACAGCTCTTCGTTCGTAGGTATACGGCCACTCGTTTACCGAGGCATCACGACCGTGAAGAGTCGACGGGGCGGGTTGCATAAACGGACACGAGCGCTTGTGAAAAGTCTCCTCAACGTGAAAGTAATGCGCTGGAAATAGCGAAAAAAGATGCGGCCGCAAGTCGGACCAGTTTCTGCCCGGCTTTGCCAGAGTTATTAGTGGTGAATTAAACGGACGAATCATGTCACGGAAAGCAGTTAGAGAAACTCTCGCAAATCGACGAAATCGTAATAACTTCGTCAAAATTTCATTAAGAAAATCTTATGTGTACCGCTGACAGCAAAAATCGCAAGTTGGTCTAATTGCATTTAATTACATGCTCTCTGCAGTATGTTTTCTAAATAAAATTAAGTATTATGGAGTGTGTTTTATAAAAGTATATTCAATTAAAACAATCTGTAAAAGGAATGTTTTTCGCAGAATATTTGTTGAATATTTATTTAAAAAGATTCAGTTACTATATAACGCGCGAACTCGGTTTCATTGTTTTCTCCGTCACAAACTCTTTAAATTTTTTATTGAAAGCTCTGTGTGAGAGAAAATAACTTTGTTTTGTGTCAGAGTTTTTCAATGTCTTAATTCTTTCTTTTATTTGAAATGGTCACGTGACAGAGAATATTTATGAGTTTGTACGTATAAACGGGGAGAAAAATAGAAAAATTGTATTAAAATAATAAATTTAGTAAATTATAGTAATTTGTATATGTTAATAATTCAATAAATCAGCAATTTGTTCAAGTAGTAGCAGTTAATAAGTATTAAAAAAATTTTGGGATTGTAATATATCCTAAAATTATTTAATCGCACTCTCTTCTCCGTAAACAGATGTGGAGACGTATGCAAGTATCACATTCTTATCCCACGCACCGCGCGTTTCTTCACCACGAGCGCGCGCGAATGCAATCTTTATTTCACGCCAATAATCCACCAACAGGAAGTCAAGAAGCAACGCACGCACACACATTGATACGGGCATGAGAACTACTCTGAATCCTCGCTGCGAGGTTCGTCTCGAGCTTCTCTTTCGACGAGTTTCTCTCTACCCTAAACGCAACACGCCTTTCTTTGCAAATGTCATAGCGAATCAGAATTTTAGATTTTAAAGGATTTTCTCAGCAGATTAGAAACGCGTAAGCGTGCATTCCACCTATTTTTCTTCCCGCTTATGTATACAAACTCATAAATATTCTCTGTCACGTGACCATTTCAAATAAAAAGAAGAAGACATTGAAACTCTGACACAAAACAAACTTATTCTCTCTCACACAGAGCTTTCAATAAAAAATTCAAAGAGTTTTGTGACGAAAGAAACAATGAAACCGAGTTCGCGCGTTACGAGAAATAACAAAATGTGTTGAAAACTGAATAAATAATCCACTCAGAATTCACGAAAAGACTTTACGGAAAAAAATCACGCAGAAGGAAAATAATAATTCGCCAGGAAGAATATATATTTATAAAGAGAAAAGATGGGGACGCGATATACGAACGACCATTTATGTACACGACCGCGCGCGTGCATGTGCGAGCCTGCTCGTGCGTGTCGGCACACGCACTTCTGTAGACGCGAATATAGAAGACTCGAATAAAGCAAAAAAAGACATAGGACAGCGCCTCCGTCGGCGAAGGGATACGTCTGGCAACAGTGTTCAGACTGAACCAGCTGATTGCGGTTTCAGGGCCGTCTTTATATTCCTTCTTCTTATATTCCTTAAAAATGAAGATTGTATTTTCAAGAAAGCAAGCTGCATTTAATTCTGAAATTATTAATCAACTTCTGCGGATATGTCACTTCGTGCAAACAATTTTCGCGCATTCTGGGGAATAAAGAATCTCTTTTCGAGTAAAACTACTGATTAATTAACTTTTACAAATGTTCGTTAAATAAACGTATCGATATACGTTCGGGAGAACAATCTTGTTTTGCTAAAGTCACCCGGTGACCGCCTTGGCGACGATACACAAAGCAGGCGGTTTCTCGAATTCATCATCGTTGCCAACAACTATGATCTGTCACACGAGCAGCAAACGCACTCATCTGGGACAAAGAGCTGCATTGGTCCGCTCTTAACAATACGCTCACCAGTACATTCAACGATTCAATAACTCTCCTTCGAGCGGGCGAGAAAAGGGCGCCAAACCGGTTTCGTAATTTCCAAATGAACGACCGTCTCGTTCCGCGCTGCGAAAGACCTTTCCGCGGAAGCTTTGTTCTGCCCTTTACCTCTCTCTTTCGTACGAATCTCAGTCGGACTTCAAATGAACATTCTTGAATTAAAAAATGAAAACCTCGACATAGATTTTAATTGCACAGTAGATTGTAATTGTGCGCAATAACGAGAAAAAAATTTTTTATCATTTTTCGCGAATATAAATATACTTTTTGCTGTGATAAAATTACGGTGGCTGATCGCACTGCGAAAGCCGTAGAAAATGTACGAGGATTTATTTATATCGCGACGTGCAGAAAGACCGAGCAAAAATTGCTCGATACGGTTCGCGAGGGGGACACCTCGTCGACGGTAAGAGTCGTTGGAATCCGGAATGTACTGATCGCGAGATTAAAGTCGCGGTCGATCGCGACGCTGCAGTGAGCTGCTGCCTCCTCGAAGAATCTTCCCCCCGATGGACCAGTTCCGGCAGGGCTGCCGCGCGGTGTTATCGCGCTCGACGAATGGGAATAGACTTCGAAGGGAGAAGCGGGGAGCGGCGTAGGGAAGAAACGAAATAGGAGCAAGGTTGGAAAGAGGAGGAAGGATGGAAAATAAGAATAATAGAAACGCGGCAGCTCGGCAGAGATGCGAAGTCGGGAGCGCGAGGCGAGAGGAGAAGGAAAGCGGACCGAAGAAGGCGCACAGGACTGGCAGGAGGTGACTAGACGTGACTAACTCCGACTTGAGAAAAAGGGAGAGATGAAGGGAAAGAGAGAGAGAGAGAGAGAGAGAAGGAAAGAAAACGAGAGAGACTGGAAGAAGAGTTGAAAAATGACCGCCTGTAAATCTCTCGAAAAGCTCGTCCAAGCACGTCGCGAAGAGAAGTGCGCGGAATCCCAAAACCGAAATGAACCGCCGAAAAGAGGAGGAGAGGCTTAAGGAGGTTGAATTTAGTCCACGCTTGACACGTGACTCACGTCGCAGAGCCATTGACACATACGTATTCCTTATCGCGTTCATTACGTATTCAAACTTCGAACTTCTTCGATCGGATTACTTTCAGTAATTTACACAATACCTGTATTTATCTTTCAAAAAATGTTTCTAGAAAAAGAGAATTTTGAAAATTATAATCTACTTTTGCTTGCGTTTACTCTCTCTTTTTCTCTCTGTCTTTTTTTGGGTGATCACTCGGTATGAATCATCCAAAGTTATCCCCGTTGCCTTCTCCCATTATCTCTCGCTGCGCGCCTCCGAAATTACATTCGTGGCGCGCGTTCCCATAATTTCCATACTAAACAAAATTATCATTCCGCTTGCCGGCATACTTCCAACTGCGTCCTCGGTATTCGCCTCGGCTTCTCTCATCATGTCTCTGCTGCCTCGGTACATTTCGGCGTCTCCGCTCATTCGCTTTCGTCGCCATTGCGGGCAACTGAATTTCGCATTTAACGATCTTCTGTTACGAAAACGTCGCGGGGAACGTTATGCGGACGGCTTTAGCGCGCAGCTAACAGAAATAATAAACTGCATTCGCGAGTTCGTTAAATGGTGGTCCCCGATAACACAACCTAACACAAACTTTCGTGCGCGCTTCTTTGAAAGAATATATACATACGCGCAAAGTGAAATCTCAATTTAAACTTCTCGGTGCTCCGTTTTCGCTAAACAATATTTCGCCGCGCTATCAATTCGGACGGAATTTCTCATTCGCTTGAGCACGACGCAGACAAGTCGCGAAAAGTACAAAGCACACCCGGATGCGGTTACATAAATCATCTCTATCCCGCCTGGAAGGGAGCCCGTGTCACCCACACTCGTGCACGAGATCCTTTTCGGGGGGAGAGTTCAGCGAGACAGTAAGACAAAAAATTCCTCAAGAGTATAAAATTGATAAAACGAAGAGACACAGAGGGGAGATAAAGAGATAAAGAACGATAAACAACGCGTTCTTTCTTAAATGTAATTTAAATTTTACAGAAAGACTTAAGAGAATATCCAAGAAAATTAATTCTTCATATTTTCTAAAAGTCTATAACAAAAAAAATATATGTATACGGGTAACAATGTAACCAAAGAGAAAGAGAGAAAGCGAGGATTCTTAAGACAGTCTGAAATGACATTGCGAAGGAAGAAGTTTGAGAGAACGAGAGAAAAAAAAGGGTAGGAGGATCCTCGTGCGCGTTCGCTTGCTCGCGATCGCGAACAGCGAACATCAGCCAGCCGGTTAGCGTGCCGGGGCTATAATCGTCCTCGCGTGTAATGTACGATCGGTAGGAGGACAAGACTCGGGTGGTGGTAGGTTGGTTGGCAGGCTAGCTGGCTGGTTGGCTGCGTGAGTGAGCGCGCGCGAGCGCACGGTGGAAACTGGTGTGCGCCCGCCACGATGTCAATGACACTGCGGCGCTGCAGCTGCTGCACACATAAGTCAAGCTCGACCGACACCGGCGCACAACACGTGCGACCCGGGCGCGCAGGTACATACGCGAACGTGCGTGAGAGAATCCCCCCTACCCTCGTTTCTCTCTCTTCCTTTCCCTATGCGTGTGTGTACCTGCGAGGGCAAGAGTCAAATATTTCCATCCCGTTCAGGCGGGAACCTCCAGGCTAAGGCGGGGAGGTGTCCACTCTCTCTTCTGAGAGAGTTTTATCATCAAGTTGCCGCGCTGAGCAAAGTCTTCTCTCTCGGCTCTTCGTTCTAGAAGGTCTATTGAGAGACACGCTCCGTGTGTTTACTCCGGGCGAAATTTTATTATCGAAAAGAGCCGCTTCACCCGAGACGAGGTAAAATTCATATAAACGAACACTCGCGCACTTATCATTTTTTAAATTGTATTTTCTTCGCTCACGGATCGCAATATTTATCTGCTCTCGAGTCTCTTGAAGATTCTCGAGTAGTAGACATCAGGTAAACGTTTCATGTATTCGAATTAGCCGAGAATTTGTCAATATTATAAGAGGATTCTTAAGAGAAGTGAACGTCATTAAAATTTTACTGAATACGGAACACGCGTTTGCGAAAGTTACCGGACGTGTGTTTCTCCGCACGCGTCTGCTTCCCCGCGTACCCCATTTCGGCGTTGCACGTGTTGGCGCCCGTCCGACCGACGCACGTGCCACAACACACCGCGCCGCGATGCACGCACGCATGCGCGATCCGTAATTGCTACCTGATACGGGCTTTTGATGATGAATTAAAGATGATGATTTGCGGACACAAAACCGAGGGAGTCCGGGGGCGGGTGATACACCATTTGATACACGACGCGATATATCGAATATCTGTGGCGATCTTCCAAAAGTTATTGTTCTGGGAAGCGAGCACGCGCGAGACTTAATTGGCGAGAAACATAAAATTTGCTTATGCAAATGCAAAACGCACGAAACGTGATATTTTAATCGTATCTCCATTTTTTAATATTCGCGATGCAGGAAACATCATGGCAAAGAGAGAAAGAAATAGCGAGAGAAAGGAGAAAAAGAGAGCAGAATATAAATGCACAAAATTCGTTTTGTGATAACTTTTTCCGCGATAATAAAAGACGTCGTAATGACTTAAACTGGAACAAATTAACGTCCATGCCGGGGAAGAGTCAACTGATCCCTTCTGAAATAACAGAGGTCCTAATTTCATGCTTCCGAATATTAACGGATTTTAAAGCACGTGCCTTTTCCGCGCGCGTAACGTTTTATGTACACAAAATTATATTCAGAAAAACACAACGATCTTTTGCTTATAAACTATTATAAAAAAAACATATTCCTTATAAAAATTATTGCTTTTTAAACGTTTCGTATTTTAGTTATTTGTGCTCGTGGTAACTTTCGCTCCGCTCGTTACTTCCTTTCGCGCTCATGTTAAACGCCTGGGGTCGATCGCGCGTAAAAAGAAACGAAGAGGTGTACACGGCAAAAGTTCATAATGAATGGCGGGGCATTAATCTCTCCTTTCGCGTTACGTTGGTCCTCCTGCGCGTGATGCCCAACGACCGTTTTCGCGTGTCTCCCGTCCGCTTGCATGCGCAGCAGGACCGGCCAAACTCTTTCATTTTTTTTTCGCGTGTTTGTAATTATTATAAATCCGCGTGCGACGACTGCTTATAAATCCCGGAAGGGACCCCGAAAAGAGGTGCGGTCGATTCCGCAAGAACCGGCCGCAAAAATTGTTTTCCCCGCGGCTGCCCTTAAGGGTTTGCGTATTTTATGACGACGGTAAAAGCATAAGTTCGAACGGGAAAGGATCGCGTCGGTTCATCGCAGCCAAAACAACCGAAACTTATGACGAGATTATGAAAGAACATACACACACACTTATACATACTTATACATTCCTTTGTCTAACTCGTTAGAATCCACTGACTTTTCCCAGAGCGCATGTCATTGCGTGTAATCGTCTCACCGGCAAGTCAAACAGCTGCGAGCGTTCAACTCGGTGTTTCTGCATTTACATATTACACACGTTACGTTTCTTCTTTCCTCCTTTGTCCCGTATATACGCGATGTCTACCTACGTGGTGCGAATGATCTTCTCGCGCGCGTTCTTCGGTTTTAGACTTCAAAGCGATATTACGCACGGGAAGCCGGCGAACTTTACGCGACAACTGTCGAGTAATTTAGTACTGGGAATGAGTCGCGCAACGCCGCTACGGCGTTTATGAAGATACGGGGCCGACAGGACCGCGCACTTCTCGAAGCAAATAAAATTTAAGGGAACGCATCCTTGAAAATTCTTCACGCGATAAAGAAGAAACAAGTAATCAAAATTATCTCTCATATTAATTATTTTGTATCACTCCGCTTTGCAGAGTTTCTATCCACGGTCGATCAAAAAACAGCGAAAAGTAAAGTTACTTACAGTTATTTAATTTGTTGTCTTACGACAACCGACCCTGAGAAGAACTTTCCGGACGTAATCTATACTTTTGTCCGCGCGCCGGTCGTCAGCTTGGATCTTTTGCCTCGCAAGAGAGCGAATTTGTAGCGTAATTTCCTCTCGTTCGCGCGCGGACGTCAGGCCTGGTGATGCGCGACGTCGTCGTCGTCGTCGGGTAATGTCCTCTCGTCAAACGCGCTCGCGCGCCCAAGCGAGCGAGAGCGCAATATTTTTATACGTAAGAACGGCTGATTCTCGCCGATCCTTATAATAGCTCATCAGCGCGGAGCGACACATGCTCAATTACTTCTATAAGCATCACGTCCCACACGATTTATTCCTCTCTGGTACGTGTATATACGCTCGGCCACCACCCGACGACGAAGAAAGATTGCGCGAGCACACAATGCGCGTGCACACGGCAGAGAATGCGTGTCTTAATCCTGTCGCAATTCCGAATGGACATTCCGGAACCTGTCGAAGCGTTATAATGTAACCGAGCGAGGAAGTTTGATTCCGCACTTAATTGCTCAATATATGGACATTTTTGCTTCTTAATGTGAAACATGTAAGAGAGATGTCAAGACGTATAAAAAAAAATCAATGGGCATAGATTGTCTCGCTTGATGCCAGAAATATGTAGTCATATTTCCGAAGGTCAACGCAATAAATAAAAAATAAGTTCCTCGTGGTATCTCCAAAAAAATATGTTTTTTCGCATACTTGGTATTCCGTGTTGGAGTATATTTTTAGACAACATTTTGCGATCAATTTTAAATCGGAGTCCATCTTGTGTCAGTAAGTTACAGCTAAGAGAGAAGACCTTTGGCCTTTTCTTTTTTAACACTCTCGTGCGGATTAAAGACCTACAAGATCTTTTTGGTGGACACCGAATTATTTAAAGTGCGCATAAACACTTCTATTTTAGAGAAATCTCATCGAAGAGGGAGCGACCTATAAAAATCCGATTAGCGTGTTAGCCGATTCGAACGGAGGATCTCTTCGTTACTAATCTAGGATGTGATAACTGAAGCTCCGCGAGTTAAAAAAACAAGAGAAAGTACGTATTTTCAGCGATTGATCAAGACTTCTCTCTACCTGTCGACTTGCGGCGTCGTTGCATTACGTCAGTAATTGCGGCACATTCCAGCCTCGTTTGTCAGTGGAGGCTCCAACAAAGCGACTTAATACGACGTAAGGAGAGGGTTTTAAACTGACCTCGGATTTTGCGCGAGACAAGAGAAGCCAATTTCGCTAGACGCGTCTGAACGTCTCTTGAATAGAGCGAGCTCAGTAATTGAGAAGATATTTTATAATGCGCTCTCGCGTCGCGTTTCATAACTTGTTACGACACCGCGAGCGAGACATTTGACTGATGTTTAGGAACGCGCGAAATTTTTTACGAGCAAGCGCATTACAATGAAATACATTTTTGTTACATATATTTTGCAATCTCAAGATCGACTGCAAACGCGGAGAAAATTCAACGAGCTACGATAAATTACTACTCGCTGTTATTTTCTGTCGTACTTTTCGCACTGCCAGAAACAATAACATCATATGAATGCGCCGCTCGGGTGCCCTTCGTGCTTTCCTTGAAGTCGCTCGAAAAAGGCGTTGTAAACAAACAAACAAACAAACAAACATCGCCGAGTATACGCTGACGGAAATAACGAGCGCGCGGTAAAAAGGCGGTATTCTCACGTGTTCGCGGATTCAACGTCGTCGTGCTAAGAGTTAACGGTAACTCACCGCGCGCGCGGCAAAAGCGCCGCGATGACTCACGTCTGACAATGTCGCCAGAAATGCAGCCTTCTCTCTGCAACATGAATATTCTTTTCATGCTACATGATCGTTAAAAAAACCCGGAAAGAACTAAAACTTTTAACATTCGTTTTACATCCACCTTACATCACTAATTTCAGTTAGTAACAATTTCTTGTCAGAAAAATATGGCAATTAAGAAATAAATAACAGATAATGTTGCGTAAATAAAACGTTATGATGAGTCTTAGTAATGGTGACATTGTGCGTTTTATAAAAAAAAAAAAAAAAAAAAAAAAAAAAAAAAAAAAAAAAAAAAACCGTTACGAAACTTTTTGCGACGCGACGCGCGGAATATCACAGTCAATGGACTTCCGTCTCTGACGAGAACAAACGGCCGAGTTGAACCTGACGGAATTGAGTTCAACACTTGAGTTGCTTCGGCCTCACGCCCGTGAGGGAGGAAGACGGGCCCCGACACTTATCCGGCCTCGTGGCAACGCCTCCGCCTTTTCAGCCGGGCGTGTTTAGAGACACCGCCGGCCGTTAGGATCGGATTGGTCGTGGGAAGCAACCGATAGCCGTCGAATAATCGAACCGATCTCAAGATCGCGATCTCCTTAATCCAGTGAACGGCAATCGATGAAATTCTCGGAGAGGAAGGGAAAGAAATCGTTCTCTTTACACAGACGAGCGGCGATTGTATTTTTATTCCCCGTATTTTTCTCGTTATGTAATAGGTACCCTCCCTTTTTTTGTTCTCGATTATTGTATCTGGTTTAATTCGAAGAGAGATCTCTCTATTCTCGTTTGCATAATTCTCCATTTTGCATTTCGCGATAATAACGCACACCAAGGCAATCGCTATAATTATATATAGCGCAACGGCCGTACAAAATTCTCGAGAAAATAGAAGACTGTGTGCAACAATACGCTCGTGTAATAGTCGCGGTAGCGCGATATCGCGCGTTGATCACGTGTGCGAATTGCAATTTCGGAAGGTTACGCGAGATAGGTTATCCTTCTGGTTTTTTTCTTCAAGTTCTGTGTATAATCAAACGGGATGATTGGCGTCGCGCGCAAACGTGTAATTTCCAATATCTGCGTTTTCACATTGGCACGGATTAATGACGGACTAATAACGCGGTGTGATATAACGGGCACGAAAACTCGATAAATAATGGCTGCTGAAAAGATATCGGCCGCGCGCGAAAAGATGATTCTGCATTGCCGTGTCATCGCGCGGCCGTATTTAGGTTTCTTTTCTTTTTTTTTTTTTTTTTTTAATTTTATAGCGCCGAACAAGTAGATCACCGAGTGGTACCATAACAGTCCCGTTAAAATATTTTTAAATATCCTTTTGTAATCTCTCTTTCTCTTTCACCCTTTGCGATATTCCGCAGGGCGAGAGAGACAGAGAAATTTGTATCTCGAAATTCGATTTAAATTTATTGCCGCGTTTAAATCGCAATAAAAAATGTCTTTTATAAGATACAAGAATATACGTGAGTAATTTTATTATATCATAACTTTATAGCTCTTTTATGCGTGGCGTCGACAAAATTTCTACTCGACTCTTGTCATCGAGGTCGTAACTTTCTCGCGGCGAACCTTGGCTCATATTGCCGACCTATCTGAGCGGACAATCCCGGTAAAGCGATACCCGCGATAAACAGAAGCCTTACAGTAACGTCGGCGCGCTATCGTCGGTGCGGAGGTCGATCGGGAAGTCACCTTCCATCAGTCGTGAGAAATCTCCTACACACACAAGTTTTATTCCTCGTCTCCGTTTGCAAAAGCGTATTGTCACTGTCAACAAATATAAGAAAAATTTGTTTGATTTCTTAAAATTTCACGTGTATTTCTAGGCACTATTTGAAAAGCAAACACGAATACTTTTGGTCGTTCGCCTCGGTTTTCTCCGCACGAAATATATCCAGCGATACACATTTGTGTCGAACAGATTTCAAATACATCTATAAATTATTGAATATTATTGTATCAAAAAATGTATAATAATGTTCTTAATAAACTCGTAAAAATATTCTAAAGATGGAAAAATATAGATAATAAGAAAAATATTCAATTGTGAACATCGTGATAATCGACGAAGACTCAACTGAGAGATGCACACGCTGCGTTGTTATAAAACTGACGACGACGGTGTGAGTGCCGCTGTAAGTAACTCACGCGTTACGCAAACGACTTGCACTTTCGTACTCCTTTTTTTTTTCCCACATCGAACAAGCACCTACGGGCGAACACACACCGCACACTTCCCACTTACACGCACCGCGGCACTTACTGTATTTTTTCGCAGACGCGTCGGCGCTTTTACACTCGCTGCAAATTGCGGCCGTATTTTTTGTTTTTTTTGTTTTGTTTTTTTTTTTTTTTAAAGAGCGCAAAGTGAAAAATGTTTACTTATATTGCGCGCGCTGTACAATTATATATAATTATATTATATCGTTATATTATACACACAATATATATAAACGCGTACGATTTCTAGCGTATAATTTCGGCATAATTTAATTTAAATGTTTTCCACTTGGCCCGCACATAAAAAGCTAATGGTGTTTTTATAGAAGCAAACGTCCTGAAAAATTTTATTCCGAACTATTGAAGCAGATTTATTTTCAAAGTCAACGGGCTTTTGTGATTCAGCGCACGCCCGACCCGGTAATTGAAATCGAGCGGGGAGAGCGAGAGGGAGAAATAAATCGGGATTACACGAGGATATAGTATCATGCGTCGACGAACGAAAGCTGCGCTCGTCAGCTCCAATTTAACGATCATTATTCGTTTGGCGCTATCCGTTATCCGCCGCGTAGTTCAGTTTATTATTGGAGTGCGAAAATATCGCGCATATATAATTTCCGGTCCAAATATTTTCATTCAACGGCTCTTTGCGCCTCTCTGCGCACTAAAAGCCGTATTATAGCGCTTTGCGACTATATCTTCTCATTTGCATTAATTGCGAAAATGTTTTAATAAATATTTTGAATATTTAGCTCTCGTCGTTAAGTTTTCCGCTTGCGTGACGCAAAACAGCGGGATGTTTTAATTATATTAATTAATCGAGTACATGCAATATTAATTACAATATAGGTAACAGAATTAAACCACGTTGAATTGTAAATATACATTCGCGTCAAAAATCCTGCAAATATTTGTTATGCAATCCGAAAAAGTTAATTGTGAGAGATATTAAAACTCAATTCGTACATAATCCCGAGTTTCTATCGTCGTTCATCGATGATGATAATAATGAGCAACGTCCGTCCGATCTAATCCGTGAGTAAGAAAACGATATGAGGCTTCATGTGCATTCGCTTCCCGCAACTAATCTTGGAAGCTTTTCTGTTCCAATGACCATTTGTCATCGGGGCAACTCCTCGCACGGTTCTCGCGCGAAGTGCTACACTCGAATCTGACTTAGCAAAGACCGGTCGTTCGAAAGGAATGGGAATAGAAGGAGGAGGAGGAGAAAGAGGAGGAAGAACGGTTAGGCCAGGCCAGATATATTTAACCTCTTCGCTGCGCACTCGGCGCGCAAAGAGCAACACTTGCCTCTTCTTGCAATTTAAATAAATGCACGCTCCGAATACCGGTCATTGTTTCAACGCGGCATCCGTCACTATTTTACGCTGTTGCGCGACTTTTTCGTAGTAATAAAACTGAAAATAAGATCGTCTCCTCGAGTCCTTTTACGTATCACAATTTACTACAAAGAGTCGACATATACAGCACTTCTCGCTACTATATCGAAATTATTACGCATCGAAATTCGAGACCATAATAATTTCAGGCCGTGTAACATAAGAGCCAGAGATTGTTCGCTTTTCGGGAATAGGCCGTAAATTTTTTCGGCCGTTCGAGACGAATGACAACGGAGGAAGAATTGAAAGTGAACGTGACAAAAGCGATCTCTCACATTATCGGCGAGATTGACAACAACGACCACAAGCGTGAGCGAGGCGAAGTGAACGAGTAGATAACTCGCCTTAAAACTGCCAAAAGAGTCAGCCATAAAACTGTCAACTTTTACGACTGATCTCTTTTTTTTTGTTTTTTTTTATCGAGAAATACTGTACAAACTTGACTACCAGAGATTAAGTTTGATTGACGCGTAAACATATACATTTTTGTATAAGACAAATCAATCATTATTTGAAAAATAGATAAGAAAATGTTTAGATTTTCAGAGAAGTTGGAGATAAAATTCATTCGGTGACGTTTCCGATATTCGGATGCCTCTGGCATTTCGAATTCTATCGATATTACGCGAGCCGCATGTGGACCGCTCTATGAAATAAAAAACCCAGTACGAAGGTCGGATTTGCAATATTTACACCTACAATCTGTATTTACTGTTGTAAATAGCTCTTTCGGCGTTTCTGTAACAAGCTTTGTGACCGCGGAGCGGTGTGTATTGACTTACGATAGCACTCTCGAATATCTCGAACGAGGTCTCTGTTTGTCAACCTACACAAAGTATAGTCTAATTTGGCGCTGCGGGAAAGTATATATACGCACAGTTTATTCCCGTCATTGACATAGAAATCGAAATGTACAGGCAACTCTTCACGTGAATCATAAAGACGTCTCCCGTGTATATACATATATTCTGATTCAGCAATTAACATCGGTGTTGCAATCCCCGTGAACGGCGTAGTGGGATGCACTTCCGTCGCTCGGTCTTTCGAAATGCGACAACACGGAGGCACTTGTTGCGCAGTTGCGTCTCGAAATTCTTTGTGCGCAATTCTAAAATGCGCACGTATTCTCGATTTTAAACGTACGGGGATCGTATTTCCTTTCCGTGTTTTCTCTACAAACGCGGAGCTTTGAGCAATAAAAGTCTGAAATTTTCTGATTCACAAAGCGCAAATTCACAACCGGCAACCTTAACATTTGGCGAACGACAAGCAAGCGCGCACACGTACCAAAAATACGGAAATAGCTAGCACAAATGAGAACCGTCGAATGCAAGAAGAGTACACCGCACCCCGGTGATAAAAATAGCCGCTGAAATGTGGCGAGGACTCTTTCACCACGACTAAAGCCGCATTAAGTGGTGTGGAGTGGTTGACCGAGTAGACTCGATCGGAAGTGCGTGCACGCACATACACACTCGCGCGCGTTGAGAGCGTCGAAGCGAAACAGAAGCGAAGACAAGCGCGTGCCAGAGCGAGCGACCATGGAAAACGTTTCCTGGAGAGAAAAGTGATAAAAAAAAAAAGAGAAGATAACGAGTCAATAAGCTCTCGTAACGTAATTGCGTAAGCATCGCCGGCCGCGTCGACGGGCGCAAATGTGCTCACGACTATTTTGGATCCGTTCGCAGTCCGAACATCGGCGCGCGGACTCCTCTTCAACGAGAAACAGACTCGCGCGAGCGGCACGAGTTCGTGTGTCCCGGACTTTCACTCTGATCTGTTACGCCGACGCGATATATACAGCCTCGTCGCACAAAGTTGTTCCGCAACGCGATCTTTGGTCCAATTCCTGCGTATTGCGAGAATTGAAAATAAAACAAAACGCGGAAACGAGACGGCAAGAAAGTTTTGCGTAAGTTGCCGATCGCAATGTTTGAGCAGAAAATGCATAATACGATGTATGATCAAATACGATGACTCGACAACAAATTAGATGCCGTTTTATTACAAAATTCGAGATTTGTCGTTTGTCGAAATTATAAAATTTACACGTAGGTTTTAGCGTTTTCAAAAAAAAAAAAAACAAAAACAAAAACAAAAACAAAAACCAAATTATCATCAGATGAAATCGCACAGTTATTATACAGTGCACTGTCCTGGCTCATTATATTCATGTTAATTAGAACACGAGATGTGCATTAACAGTGCCGTTAATTAATAAGAAAACTCTCGAACCATATTATTCATTAAAATTTTACTGCCGCAAATGTCTTAATTTTCTCGTTGCGAGTTGTGACGCAGCTAAAGGGTTTTAATGCATCGCGGTGCGCGCTTTATCTGCTATTTCGCCATAGCCGCGTCATCGATCCATTAGGCATATTAATTATCTAGCAGAGCGAACCGATCGCGGCCGATATTTTATTGCAAATGCACGCCTTCATACTCGAGCGGTAATTGGTTTTTTGCGTCGACTCTCTTCTGCTCCCTTCGTAAAAGAAAAAGAGGAGAGAGAGAGAGAAAGAGGGAATTTCTTCCTTGCCTCCGCTTTCGGTTTATAAGCAACCGAGGTCCTTCGAATTGGATCCGGTGAAGGACGGGGAAAGGGAGTACACGCCACTTGCGCGCACGTTCTCAGGTGTAGGGTCCAGGTATAAGATTCACGACATCGACGAGGGAGGGAGGAACAAAGGGGAGAGCGAGCGACGGCGATCACGCCGAAGTCAGGGAGCGGAGAAATTTATCGCCGCGAGCGAGCCAGACACACCGGGACTAAAAATATGAGCAATTAAAGACCAGCGAGCGAGTTTACGTTCGTTCAATATAGCGAAACGTTTAGATTTTAAAAAACGGGCACACACACACACACAGATACGTACAAGAGATGACATGACAAATTAAAAAAAAAATGTGTTCACTCCGGAGACTTTTCTTGACTCCGTTCTCTTGAATAAGTAGGTAGTGTCCCTCGACATGCCGATAAGTTGACGTTTTAAAAGGTTTATCCGATTGTATCTATGACGACCAAAGTGTTTTCGAAAAAGGAGAAGAGAGGGAGCAGGAATTCTTAATCGTCCGGAAGACGACTACCGTATCGATGTTAATGGTGGTGTTAACTAACGGAGAAGTTCTACTGTATGCAAGATAACGGAGAGATATGGAATTAACGTATCGCTAATAATGTCAACCGATGTGAATTAGAATGTTTCGTTGCCGTAGGTGTTGAACGCTCTTCGAGAACGATGCACGCGATATCGAGATAAAACTCATCTATGAATAGCTCGTCTTTGCTTGAAAATAATAAATACGATCGTCTTGCTGTGAAAATAATAAATACGATTTTCTTTTGATGTCGGATTTTCAGTAAAAAAAAAAAAAAAAAAAAATCGGCATCGAAAAAAATAAAAACATGACAAATTAGTCGAATAAAGATCGAATATCGCGATAAATTCACGTATGCAGTAAATAAATATTTTGTAATGTGAAAGTTATTTATACACGAACTTGTCGAAAAGCATAATGTGGATTGCTCACTGAGACTTCTATGTAATACAAAAAAAAAAAAAAAAAAAAAAAAAAAAAAAGAACTGTGCGAAAACGTGGTGTGACTTTTACGACGCAAAGTTGATGCGCGGTCTCGGAACCAAGTTGGTTTCAGAAGCAATAATGGTGACTTCGCGCTGTGTGGGGTGATTTACGAGAAAAGTGCGGTCAAAGTTAAAAAGAGCTCGAAATTTTTTTGAGCGCAGCGACAAAAGGAAAAAACGAGAAAATTACTTCCTGGCCGCGATTGCACGCACGCGTTTGTCGCAACCATCTACCGATTAACACTAAAAATACCGCTTGCAACTCGTACAACTTTGAAGTTCAAACAATAAAACGTACAAATATTGAGAAAAGTTTTTATCTATAGTTCCGAATAAGACACGGATGATTTGGATGATTTACCCGAAAATCGATTCCAATACGAATACAAACAACATGTCATAAAGTTCCGCGTTAAATGAGACCATCGGTGCGAGCAATTATCTTTTATCGGTGTCTCAAATACGCCGAATGAGTAATCGCGAGATCGTGCGTAAATGAAAGTTGACCGGATAAAGTGAGATATAAATACATATATAGGTACGATTTTGTTCGGTAATCTTAAATAACACCATTATCTCGTCGATTCTTTATCTCGTCGGGTGTTTACGTACGCATTGCACGTGTGTTTACGCACAGTCAAGCCTACTGTTATTTCGTTACGCGCAGAGAAATCATGGAGATATGTAAAATTAATTTCTCATTAATCATAATTAAGATTCGGTTATAATTTATTCCATGATACGCGCGAAGTAAAAGTAGTAATTTTGAAGTACCAAATATATAAAAAAACAAAATCATATCGTAAGTTATACACATATATTTTATAAATATATATTATCTATTTTTATCATATTATATTTACTCATGTCTATTATATACTTGGCGCGAGGCACTACCGTGCCTTTTGATAAAGTATTTGTACAACAAAAATAACTGAGAGTATCCCGGATATCTAATATCTCTTTTTGACGTGAAATACTGTTTTACGAATCAAATCGATTAAACTTTAAAAAGTATTGTCTACTGCATTGTGTAACCAACATATTTTTTAGTGAAATAAATTCTTTTTTTTGTTTTGGAGAAAGTTTTCGCGTATCTTACAGCTACATTTTAAAAATCTACATTTAACAAAACGTAGGTTTTAAAACTAGAGACCTACGTCAGCATTTTTCCTGTTTTATGTGACGGAGATTTGTTTGGCATATCCTGAGGATTACGCGAATGCAAAGTAGGATTTTCATAACAGAAACTCGCGGTATTCGAGCACGCGTCTGCAGGTTGGCCGGAAAGATCGATTGTCGTACTGCGACACTGGTGTTGAAGTTGGCATAACTTGGCAGTTCGCGCTCTCGAACGACCCTGAAGTCAAACTCCGAGAAAGTCATTCCAGATGTTCTCCAACACCCCACTGTCGTTACGAACAAACGTATAACGTTCTTTTAAGTTTACGTACATGGTATGTTCAATTATAGACGAAACGTCAGTCCGAACGGGGGATGTTATTAGAGTTATAATTGCAAGTCGCGGATATCAATATAATTAACGTTGTTAACACTTAAGAGCGTGGAAACACAGCTCGCATTTAATTAGGGATCAAAGCGTGCACGGCAGACCCGTAGCGTTCTCCACAATGGGAATGCGTACTTGTAATTACCGGTAATTATGCTAAATTGCGACGGGTATTGATGGTTTACATTATTGAATTGCGTAAACAGGAGAAAATAGAAACGCCGCAACTTTTAATTACAGGAATATTAGATCTTGGATTTAGTGTCATTAATTATTTCGACTATTCGTAATTGCAAATAGTGGAGAGAAAAGAAATCAGAAAACTATATAAAAAAACGATACATATGCATAAGAAACAAAATTACTTCTACACAATTAAAAATTAAAAGAAGTTACACATTTCGTGAATCCGCATGTGTCAGGTGAACCCTACTTCCTGAAGATGCTTGAAGAACTCTCGATGTGCAAGGACTTTGTACATGAAGACATAACTTCAAGCGCCCTATAATTTTCTCCTTTTTTTCACTATATCTCATCCGCAGGAAATAACGAGGTCTACACGGGAGAAGAGGAGAGGAGAAAGCCTCGTCACATAGCAGAAAACACACCGTGTTGCATATATATATATATATAAATACCCGCGTGTGACATACGACTATAGGATTAGAGCTCCAGTTCTTACAATGCTAATTCCATTCTTAGTGCCACTTATGATTATTTCATGCGAGACACGCACAATTTTGTGCTCCCGAGAACGAGCCGGCTCGAGGAAGCGAGTGTTGTTATTCAACACGTGCGACCACGCCGCTTCTACGTTTACATGGATATACATGATACGCATCTGGCCGCACGAAAAATTCCCGTCGGTTACAAACCGCGAGCGAAGGAAAACTGGTCATCACCAAGGGAAGCGGAAAACCTGAAAATGTCGCGTTACGTCACGAGCCGTCGCCGCTGCGCAGACCGCTTGCTTGCTTGCTTGCTCGCTCGCTCGCACGCGGATTCATCGAGACACGGATGACTTTCTCGGCATAGAAATTGATATGCGGAAACGAGCTTATCTAAGCGTACGATCGACGAGATGACGACAGTAATGACGATGATCGCCAGATAATTACAGGTCATCACAATCGGTATTTGCAGTCATTAATCCGTTTCGTATCATATTTGTCCATATCTAAAAAGTTTTCTTAAGATTCCTCCTTGAATATTTGCTGCAACCATATTTTGATATCAAGAAAAGAAAGGCCTTACTGAGGCGAATTGAATTATTATTTACTTAGATATTTATTTAGGGATAAGTCACTTTTTGTATATGCGACATTCGAAATGGCACAGATATGTCAATAACTCTGTTTATTCACAGACAAATAAATATCTATACATATCCACATAAACCCACGTAAATAAATATCTATGTAAATGTGACGACGAATTGTAAAGTCTATTTTCGCTAAAACAAAAATATCTACAATATACAGACATCGAACTACATCTATCAAATACGCACAAAATAATACAGAGAACAGAGTTTCATTCGGAACTATACTAAGTGCGAAATTACACAACCGCAGTTTTGCCGGAATAAGAACGCGCGCGGCCCAACCTCGCTCTCCGACGAACATCTTTTCTTTGTTGCGTCACTTTTGCTCGCGTTGGCGCGCACGTGTGAAAACCCGGCGAGTACGCGAGACCCGTTCCCTTTCTTCGCAAGCGCGCTCATTAGCGAACACCACTCCGCGAGTGCTTTTATCGCCAGGAGTATAATACGGTATCCCAAAAACCATCCGGATGTCTCTTTCATTACGGGGCTTTCGGAGCTATTTCGAATTTTTCGTGTAATTAGCTAGAACATGAGATCTCTTTTTTCACGAAACTAAATTCCCAGAAAGTACAGGGAACGACACTTTTCATTCAGAATGGAATTTTATACCGAGATTTTAATCGCAAAGATAGAGATTTTAATCGCAAAGACAATACGTCGAAAATTGGAAAGTTTTTTATACCTATCGTGATTTTCTTTGAAAATTCAGGAAAAATCAATCTGCGATGAAAAAAAGAACTATCCGCGTAGTTTATAGCGAGCATTGACGAAGACTTTTACAAAACGAACTAAAAGAGACGCGGTTCAATTGAGAATATGTCAATAGTAAATTAAAGCTGATTGTGCTGATGTATAAAAGTTTAATGTTGAAAGTATCTGCTATTCTTTGGCTTATTATTACTCCGAAAAATAAACATGGAGTAACAATTATTCCGAAAAATCAAAACGTTACAGTAACTTTTAGTTTGGATATTTTATTTAGAACCTTTACCTTGCAGCACAATAATTAATTATAGAAAGAGTACGGATATTTTTGACAGTTGTATATCGAACACATAACCTATTCTTCTTTTCCCTGTCAAGTAATGATTTATTCGACTATCAAATTTATTCAATCAACCGCGTAATTTTGATTTAAAAATAAAGACTGTTTTTCAGAAGTGTTAACTCACATCTATGTAAAAAGTAACAAGAATAACAAAGACTGTTCTCTCGAACAGACAAGAAAACCTGTCTACTCCGCTTATTTTCAGAAGAATATTCAAGTATTGCATTGTATAGTAGCAACGTCGTATATTGTGAATCATGCCGTGGCCTGATAGACCGCAGGATAATCGGTGCAAATGCGCGAACTCATTCGATACACCGCGCATTTGAACCTGTTTCAAAAGTAGACAACACGGTCTTTCGCAATGACGACAAGAAATCTATGAGCACCATGGTGGAAATCTCGCCTCGTCGATATATATCTCGATCGTTAAAAAACGCCACTTTCGATAATCAAAGGGGTACAATATGATATTCGAAAAATCTGAAGGTGCAAGGTCATGACTGATGTTTACTTTGTATTGCCAGACGATTTCAAAAGCAATCATCTCTTGAAATTTAATTATGTCTCTCTTAATCCTCAATAACTTCTTTATACAATCAATCAATCAAATTTGAGTGAAAAAAACACACGTCTTCCATTCATTCGGCCCTTCAGTTTTTCGAATGTCAAATCGCCCAGCCGGCGAACGACGCCGGTCTCAATGCAGTAAATTCAGTATAGATTTGACTCACCATGCAGAAGAGATTCGCGTCGGCGTTGCTGCCTGCGTGCGAGGACGAACTGTGGCGGAAGAGGAACCGGCGAAAATCCAGAGGATATCCCTCGCAGAGTCTCGCTGCGGCGGTAGTCTCCACGCTTGTCTGTCCCTCGGATGAAACACCTCTTCGGAGACGAAGGACGAACGGCGGTCAGTCGTCGGGAAGAAAACGTGCGGAATCTCACTTGTCGCGTCGGCCCGGATAACACGAAAGGACGCGGAGAAGGGACAAAAATTGGAGGGTGAGCGACTCGCGGCAGTGAGACAGCGAGGACGATGCGGCGCGACGATGACAAAACGGCACGCGAAAAACGAACTAAGAACGAACGGACGGATGGCGATCGAGCGCGGTCTATACATATATACCAACCGTACAGCGCGCGGGTTCAGCGGCCGACTGAGAGGATGCAGTTTGTCGCTGTTCCGCCATAGCCACTCACGAACCCCTGTGGCCCCTCGTGGTTCACCAAGCGACTCCCCACCGTCGCCGCTAGCGTCGCTGCTCGACGAGTGAGACAAAGCGGCTGCGCGCGCAGCCTCGCATTTTTTGACCCTCCGATTCCATCTCTCTCTCTCTCTCTCTCCCTCTCTTTCGGCCACCGGTACGGCCGACATCCCACTTCTCGCCGCCCTTAGGTCGATTCACTGCGCGAGAGGGTATTATACACTTGCACTGCAAACGGCGACATACGCGTGTATGCACAATCGGAAAATATTTACGTGCGCTGCGCGCGCGCGACTGCGCAGAATGTTTTGGTCGCGTCTCCAGTTCGAAGAAAGAGTACTGTTTACATTCCGCGAAAAAAGCGACCGCAACGAATTTGGTAGAACACGTACGATTGCAGACTATTACATTCACTCCAGACTATTACGACCACAAACGAACGTTGGGCGAACAGTAGCGGAAAATGTAACGCGTTTTGACTTGTAAAATAGAGTAGACTAGAAAACCGGAATTCGCGGACCATGTGATATCGACGGATTACGCGAACTGACTGGCGCTCGGAGCGGTGTTCGAAAACTACGTCGAGTAACGTAGCGTTCATTAACCAATTAAAATACAGAAATTTTGGCTTCGTTTTGTCTTGTCAATTAATTAATTTATTGCTAACTATCCAACGAGTAGGAGATTTTCAAACGTAGGCTGAGAAGAGAATAGAATGAAAAAGAGGGACCGACACATAAACATTCAACAGACGCGTATATCCCTCTCAAAGAAAATTACATATTAAAACTCGCTCAAGTCTTCACGATATCTTAAAATACTTTTCGCATATTTCTTCATTAATAGGAGAGAAAGTTTCGTATTAATGAGAGAATGTATACCGTCGCGAGAGATGGACTTCTGGATATTATCTTGTTTACGCACGATATCGTTCGTTGTTACGATGCATCTTTCCTCGTTTCCCTCGTCAGCAATACATATATAGCAATCGCAACGAAAGCGTTTCCAAGAGGAAGAAAAACATTTCGCGGTGGCAAATAGGTATCGTCTTTTGTTAGCACGGAGCTCATCCTTGCGAGTTAACGACCGCGCTTACCAATATCCCGTGCGTTAAACGTAGCACGGAGACAGGTGGTCTATCGTACGCATCCGACGGGAAAAAAAGAAAATACGCAAAAGCCGAAGAAAATGAAACGCGTTTTCTACGCCGCGTGTTTTTTTTTAATTGGATATTATTAAGTCTCTCTCTTTCTCGATGCAAATATACCCCGGGTCTTTTCACGCGCTGTTCTATAACGCGCGAGTAATTACTGTACCTCGTTTATACTAATAGTCGAGCAGCCGGATATCGTGGTTGATCGTGGTTACGCGTCAGGGGCATCGCATGGGGTCCGAGAGCTCTGTTCGTCGAGCTGCACATTGCGCATTGTCGTAGGCCAATGCGTACAGCGCGCATTACGCTTGCAAATTTACATAAATACGAGGGTCTTGACTTAGTGTATGTACGTCTAATATGGAATCTACCAGATGAGATATAAATAGCAGCTACTGACGGACGTTTTATTATCTGACACGCTTTCGCGCTACTTTTACATTCAGCCCGTTCGTGAAACTTATTTGACGCACGAGTTTTCGATAATTTTTTTTCTCTTTTCTCACAGCGCAATTTATAATCATTAAGAGTTGCCTCACTTGTGTTATTCATGCGGCGTCTAACCATCTGCTTCTACGATCGTAATAGTTCTGCTACGAGAATCTAATCGGATTACAATTTTCAAACGATTTCATTAGCCTCGTTTATTCTCTTCGAAAAAAATATGATAAATCTACGATGCTCTTTATAACTCATCCACGAAAAGAAATTAAGTTATTGTTATGAATTTTAGTTAATTATATTATCGCATGTACCTATAGAGATCTACTTCGTATGTTTATGATATGAAACTTTCAAATATGCTTAAATGTGCAGTGACGAGCAACAGAATCGCGACAGATTGAGAAGAGCGCGGGAACTGAGAAATGGCCGCTCGCCGCTCGGTTGATATAATAGACATAGATGGCGTAAATACTATCCATACTACTAGAGATGAAGCTTGGTCGCGATTGGCGGTTGCGGATTGGCCAATCAGAACAAAGCGACTCGCCAACTGATTGGTGAAGAGTGACTCTCACTGCGCATGCCTGGCCGTGGGAAAGCCAATCGAAGACGTTGTCTAACTAGTTGCTCTGCGGCGTCGAGGATTGTATTACGTTAATGTCGATTTTTGTAGTCAAGCCACGAGAAAGTCAAGTCAAAGTTGACCTTCGTAAATAGACATTATAAGGAAAACAAAAACATCGTTAAGTTTACAAAAGTTTAATACTGCTCTAATATTTTCTGTAGTATATATCTTGGTTTTAAAAAATTTGCATTAGTTTCGAACGTTCCATAGAAATGGCGTCTTTATTCACATTCTATGTAAGATATAAATATTCTCTTGTTATGATTGTTTGTAAATCAATAATTATCACACAGAAAATTATTTGATCGCGTAGTGGTACGCAAAAATATTTGTTAATTATTTCATAAAATGTGATCAGCAATCGATCGTTGTCGACGTTACGATATGGTTACGTTCACTTGAATTGTGCGGCACCGTGGCAGCAACGCTTCCGGCGGAACATCATTGTCGCAGATGATCACGTGATCGGAGATCGACTTCTTCGTTGGTGGCCACGAGGTTTTGGTGGTGAAAATTAAGTTTATCGGGTGGAAAAGGCCCACTATTTTTGTAGTTATACAAAAATGCCCTCATCGAACCCTCTGCCCCCGAAAGAAAATGCCTTGTTTAAGCGAATTCTGGTAAGTAATAGCCGATCAAAATATTCTGTTTTGGATACCCCACTCTCCGGCAAATACTGGAATGCGCTCATCATGCTCTCATGATAAAGCACTCTTCGCGGAAAAACGGAGAAAAGTCACTGGTGACCGCGGCACGCGACGCCCGCGCTTGACTTTATGAATGAAAAGCTGTCTCGCCCGGCAGTATCCTACGACAATTGGTATCGCCGATCTCGCGCGAAAAACGCATAAATAGAATTCGTCAAACCTCTCTCATTTAACCCTGTCACACACATTTTTACGATATGATGCTATGTTCTTTCTTGCAGAGATGTTACGAACACAAACAATACAAAAATGGGCTGAAGTTTGCGAAACAAATCCTATCAAACCCAAAGTTCAGCGAACATGGAGAGACCTTGGCGATGAAAGGTCTCACCCTGAACTGCCTAGGCCGCAAAGAAGAAGCTTACGATCATGTCCGACGTGGCCTCAGAAATGACCTACAATCTCATGTGTGTTGGCACGTTTACGGTCTCCTGCAGCGCTCTGATAAAAAGTATGACGAAGCCATTAAGTGTTACAGAAATGCGCTCAGATGGGATAAAGACAATATACAAATTCTTAGGGATTTGTCATTGCTACAAATACAGATGCGGGATCTAGAAGGTTATAAGGTAAATTTGTTTTCTAGAATTGATACAAATATTTTCTCATACTCTTTTTGTCTTATACGTATTTGTGTATTATATTTTATTACTGTGACATGTGCAAGATATGTACGTTATATAAATAATTATATATGTCTATCAATTATTTCTTTTAGGATACTAGATATCAATTGTTTATGTTACGTCCTACCCAACGAGCTTCATGGATTGGATTTGCTATTTCATATCACTTGTTACAAGACTATGAAATGGCTCTGAAAATTTTAGATACTTTTCGAAATTCTCCAATGGTATGCCACTTATAAGCAATGTTTTACTCGATAGAAGATGTGTAATGATTACATTTACATTAATTTGTACAGATATGTTATGATTATGAGCATAGTGAGTTACTGTTATATCAGAATATGGTCATTCAAGAATCGGGGGAATGTGAACAAGCATTAAAGCACTTAGACAAATACAGTGATCAAATTTGTGACAAAGTTACTGTAAAGGAGACTTATGGTAAATATGGATACAATTAAGAAGATATTGTTTATACAATATTGTTTATATTCAAATTTCTTTTTAATTCTTTTTAACAATCTACTTTTCTTTCAGGTAAACTAAGACTTCAATTAAAGCAATATGCGGAAGCTGAACAAGTTTACAAGGAGCTGTTAGATATTAATCCTGAAAATATAACGTATTACACTAGGCTAGCAGAAGCTGAAAGACACACCTCGCCGAGTGAAACACTGAGGATGCTTCAGAGATACGAGGAACTTTTTCCACGGGCGTCTGCGCCACGCCGTTTGCAACTTAATTACGCAACAGGAGATGAATTTAAAGTCTTGGTTGATCGATATTTACGGAGAGGTAATCTTTTTCTGTATGATTATTTATCTTCAATAAATACTTGACACGATGTACCATGTATATTTAATAACTAAACATATGTATTTATTTTAGGGCTTCATAAAGGCATACCACCGTTATTCGTGAATCTTCGTTCATTGTACACCGACAAAGAAAAAGTCGAAGTTATATCGTCTCTGCTTTTGCAGTACAAGGAGGCGTTAAAACTTCACGATCATTTTAGCGATCAGGAAAAGGATAATCCGCGAGAGCCGGCATCAGCTTTGCTATGGACATATTACTACTTGGCCCAACACTACGATTATCTCGGCGAAACAGAAAAGGCGTTGATGGAGATTGACGCTGCCATAGATCACACTCCTACGCTTATAGAACTTTTTGTTACCAAAGGACGAATTTACAAGGTAGAAATTTATGTAATGATTGTTATCACATATTATCGAATGCAAAATTTTATTACAAGAAACAATGTAAGAGATATATGTGGCCTAAATAAGCTCTCGTACGTTTGTCGATACAGCACGCAGGAAACGTTCAAGAAGCTTACAAGTGGTTGGATGAGGCGCAGGGATTGGACACGGCTGACCGATATATCAATTCTAAATGTGCCAAGTATATGCTCCGTGCGAATCTTATCAAGGAGGCAGAGGAGACTTGTGGGAAATTTACGAGAGAAGGAGTTCTGGCGATGGAGAACTTGAATGAGATGCAGTGTATGTGGATTCAAACGGAAGCTGCCAACGCGTACAAACGTCTTGGGAAATACGGCGAAGCGTTAAAAAAGTGCCACGAAGTTGACAGGGTAAGTTGTACATTATGTGTTTATAACAATATATACGCGCGAATTATGTGATTCGTTATATCAATGTCGCAATTGGACATTACAGCATTTTTCGGAGATCATTGAGGACCAATTCGATTTCCATACGTACTGCATGAGGAAAATGACGTTACGATCTTATGTCGGTCTACTGAGGCTAGAGGACGTTCTACGAGCTCATCCGTTTTACTTCAAAGCTGCGAAATGTGCAATAGAAGTCTATCTGCGACTGCATGATTATCCATTGCCTGATCCAGCACAAACCCAAGAAATCGACACTGGTGAGTGTTTTTTTTTTTTTTTTTTATTTATCTTTAGGTTTTTCTCTAACACACGTTTTTTAAACACACTCTATACTTTTATAATATATTTATTTTTGTCTACACTGCTATAATTTATAAATTAAAACAATTATAAATATTATAAATAATGTCGAAAGAAGTAAAATTAGGAAAAGGAGTGTTTTGCGAAACGTGTGTAGATTAAAACATTTTACAAAATATTGCTTTCCATTTACATGCGTACTTGATTTTATTGGTATATTTGTACATACATTATTTGAAAAATATCTCGTATGACACTAAGAATTATTACAAATAATATCGTTAATATAGTAGAATATACAAAACAAGAGTACATAAATAAGTTTGGGAAGGGAGACATGTACATTCTAATCCATATAAAAGGTTCTTCTAATCTCGGCTCGTATAACAGATAGAGATTCGCGACGAAATTATTCGGCACGTAGAGAAAACTTCGTAAAAGAAAACGTAAAACGAAAGAGCAGTCTGTTGAAGCGCATCAAAGCATGTCATTCGCAACTGCATGTTATATGTCATATGTCTAACTTTCGTCGGTAATCACAGACAATGCGCAAGTACACGGTCGCGTCTGTAAGATACGACATCGCGTACCCAAGTCGTTATAAAGCGGGAAGGTCGGGTTGCGTAATAAATTAAGCAGTTCTCTCGTGTAACACAACGTTATAATTATCTAACTTAGTCGATTCGTATTTACAAGTACAATAAATTATATAAAAACATGCGGCGCCGTGCTGAAGGAGACCGCGACGCGGGTGCGGATTTTTATCCGCGCGAGATTTATGGCATTATTATGGGGCTGCCGTTGAAAGCGCTACGGGAAAACGCGCGTTTTCAAACGCTACCCTGGCGATGCCGTCTGCGTCTAAGTAATCTCGGTACCCGCGGCTTCGGATACACGTATCCGTCGTTCTGATCCTGTCGTTGCGTAATCGCCTGCGGCGTCAGGAAATAAAAGTGGCTGACATCGCCGGGCAGACGGTATGCAAAGTACGCGTTGGGATTGTCCGAGTGATTGATGTCTTGAGCTGGGACGGGATCGATGAATTCGGCGTCAGGGTTAACGGGAGGACGTGGATTTCTGTAGTTGACGTCGATGTCGTCCAACAGCGACACGGGTTCTTGGATCTCCTCTAGTTCCTCTCGCGACTCAGCGAGAGGCACGAAATTGTTGGTACGTTGTCCGTTCGTCGGCTGCACCGTGTTCTGGATTCTGTAACGAGGAGTGGGTCGCTGCTGTTGATGAACTTCCTGATTTTGCAGTCGGTAGTTCTGCAACTCGTAGCCCGGCAACGGCGACGGCTGCTGCGGTCGAGGTTTCGGCTCGATCACCTCGATGAACTCGCTGTCCGAGTTGATCGGCGGCAGAGGTTGTCGATAGTTCACCAAAGTGTCGTCTTTGAGCGAATACGGTTTGTGCGACTGATCGCCGTAGTGCACTTTCACATTGGGCGTCTTGTAAGTGGTCACCGGTCGACCGGTCTTGTACGCGTTCGGCACGTAGGTGTTCACGTCGTGAATGGGTTTCTCCGTAACGCTACTCGATTTCCCGTAGATCGGCGTCGTGCTCGATATTCCCGTGTCCGTCAGTTTCTTGCCGAAGATCGTGAAATACTCTTTCGTGACGTCGTCTAGCAGTTTCTCATCTTGCTGCGTGAAGTACGCGTGATGCGGATTGGCCGTTGTCTCCACAACAGTCGGATTCGCGGGATAGACCGGATACTGCGTCTTGTACGGTACGTGTTTCCGCGGAGTGTCGATGTCCTCGTACTCATACTGCCGGATGCCGGACTTAACGTTCTGATACTCGCTATACGATGCGTCCTGTTGCTGTTCTCTGTGATACGACGATCTCTGACCGCCGCGTTTCGAGTAATCCGCTATCTGGAAGCTGTACTGATAGATCGGCTTTGGCTTCATAGTCTGTCGGTAGTACGTTTGCGATTTCGGGGTCGTGTAGTACGTTTGCGGCGAATGATTCGGACGCGCTGGCTGATAGTAAATCGGTGCTTGGTCGCCCAGCATACGTTGATTTTGATCTCGCGGCGTCGAGTTAGCGCCGAACTTCGAAGACGTGATCTCCGAGTCGTCGGTGTACTGGAAAGTCTGCGAATTCTTCACGATATTGTCGATTATCTTCGTCTTGTAATCCTTCGGCGTCTCAACCGGCTCGATCGTCTCGACAGCATAATAATGTTTCTTGTGCTCGACTTGCTGAGGTCGTGACGTGTCAATGTTGTAGTACGGCGACTTTGTGGTGGTCTCGTAGTAAATAGGCGGTTTCGATGTGACGCCAGCGTTCTCGTCGGTCGATTCTTCGTAGAAGTAATAAGACGCGTGGTTAGGAGATCGACCCGGGTGGCTGGTGGTGATGATGCTCTTTATAGAAGCCGGAGTTACCTCTATCGGTCTGTCCAACGATGATTGAGTGGTGGACGGATAATACGCTAGAACCGGAATCGTTTTGCTCGTCACCGGAGTGGACCAGTCTTTCTGTTGAGTCGTCGCCTCGGACACCTGATTCCCAATCACGGGACTGATAGTGTCATCGTCTGTATTTTCGAGAGTCTGCGGTTTTCCGGATGTTTCCGTTGTGACTTCCACGACATTAATTCTCTGCTTAGGCGCAAAAGTTTTTGTCGCGTTCTTGGTCGTACGACCGAGAGACACCTTCGTGACGGTTACTGAAACAGTGCTCGAAGGTGGACCTGTCTTGGTTACCAAGCTTGGTAAGACGGTTGAGCTCTTATGATGTTTGGTCGTGAATTTTCTCGGTGGCAAATAAGTCGGTCGTGATCTCGTAGACGGTGAAGGCGTAGTCGTTGGCCGCTTCGTGTACTTTTTTGTGGTAGTCTTCTTGTCGTCCAGCGCGGAGAAGAAATCCGGCGGAGGTGGCAGTATAATGCCGGGCACAAGCGGGCCCGGTGGCACGGCGGTCGTATTGTCTTGCGGGTAGTGGAAGCTGTACGGTGGCGGATAGTAGATGGACTGATCTTCCTCGTCGTAATCCGACTGATTGCTCGGCGGTGGTACAAAGACCGCGCCGGGCGGTATGGCATGATAGAACGGCGGAAAACTTCCCGGTGGTTGAGGCTCAGGCTTTATTCTAATTTGTTCATTGTTATCTTTGGGCGACTTCTCCTCGACGGAAAAGTTCTGCGAGGGACCGGTCAGATCTGGAGCGAATATCGTGCCGTTGGGAGCGATAGAAAAGTACGGGCTCTCTCCCGGTAATAGTCCCTTCGTGTAGAGAGAATCCGTGCTGTAGTCGAGGGTGCCGTTGCCGATTTCCTCCCTGGTGCCGTTCGGACCGATGATCTGTACCGGTCCCCCCTCTGTAAGCTGTACCGGAAAGGGCGGCGGTATCTTCGGCCGCGCCGGTATCTTGACCTGTCGTCTGGGCGCTTTATAATCGTCAATAGGCGGCCATTTCGGTTGTTCGTTGTCGCTACCGCCGTTCTGCTGCCTGTCCTCGTGTTCAGGAAATTTCCCGCCTCTCAATACCAAGACGTGGTTCTCGGCTAACCAGATTTCTTCTTTGTCAAGACCTCCCAGATTGTCAATCGTGTCCTTCGGCACCTCGGGATTACCGAGGTAACTGATGATGCCCGGCCGTTTCGGCTGCTTGCCGTAAATCTCGTTCTGTATGAGCCCGTACTTGCCCTCCTTGACCTGCTGAGAGAGCGTTTTCTTTTCGTCATCGTCGTCGCTGCCGCCGCCGCCGCCGCTGCCGCCGCGGGTGCTTTTCCCTCCCTCCTTTCCGTTGCCGGCCGCGGACATGAGAATTCCATCGTCCCACAGCGACTCGCCGTCGTCACGGCGTCTCGAATCGAATCTTAGGTGACCTCCGATCAGTCGATGAGACACTTTCCTTCCGGGTTCCGCGGTGATCTTGTTGTTCGACGTACTGCTACTCGCGTCCCGGTTTCCCGACGCATATTCTTTGCCCTCTCGTTGACTAGATTCCTCGATATCGACGTGCCTCCTCTCCTTGACGGACGATTCCGCTGTCGCGACGCATGTCGCTATTAATATTAAAGCTAGTGACAGCCTCCGCGAAAATAATAACGTGTGATGCGTCATCTGAAAGCACAAAACAATCTCGGATCAGTCATCTCGCCTCGTTTACATACGCGTTGTATTTTGTTAACGCGATCAGAAAATTTGTATTTTTATCCGTTTATATTTATCTTGTGCGCAGCGTTCGTCGAGAGTAGGTAGGTGTATAACGGGAAAGTGCGGCCTCGCGTTTATAAAAACACATTGAATCGTGCGCTTTATTATTATGCGACGCGCGCTAATTAGATAACGCGTTTTATTCTTCACGCAGCGTGAAATGATTTCTATATGTTTAACGCGGGTCAATATATGGAGAATCTCGCCGCCGGGAATAACACAGTTTTGTTTTGTTACACAATGACCGGAATTACATTCATGAGAGACGCAGCACGCGGTTTTCCAGCGTATGTCAAGGATCGAATTGCGCAACGCGGTGCCAATTAAAGTACTAAGTCACGAACGAAAGCCGTGTGTTTATTCGCCAGCCGGATTATTGCTGCTCTGCAATTTAATCTTGCGGGAAACAGAAATTCGCTACTAATGGCTCTCACGTCGTTATTATCCGTTTTGACAAACTGTGCCGCAAACACACAGGACAGACGCAAAAAGTGTGTTCTACTGTTTTAAGTAGTTTTTAGAGACAGACATTGAAAACAGACAAAAACGTATCTTGACATTTAAATGTAACAAACATTAGATTGTTAAATAATTTGGTACGTCTAATGTATTGTCTCGTGGAAAACGTGCGGGAAAATATATTATCGTGGAAAACATTCGGAATGTATTATTAAAATTCCAATAAAATATTCGCGTGAGAACAAATGTTACGAATTGCAAATGTTGCGCGTTTCGACGGTTAATCTTCCGAGACTTTGTTCGTGCATTCGGAGAATTCGTTAAATCTTGCGGATACTTCGTGTACCGGTGATACGAGAATGCGATATTGAGGGGGGGTTGCCACGCCTTTCGCCAGCGAACAGATCGGTGAACGGTCGACAAACATTCACGGGTCACTGGAGTATACTACCAGCCAACTATCGTAATGATTTGCGACTGAGTAACAAACCGGGCGCGAGCAAAGCGTAGAGATTTCTGGCGAGACGTGCACGTCGTGTAGGTATCGTGTTCGGCCGAATGCATTAGCGTCGGACACGAGCGCAACGCGTAAGTTTGCGGAAGTAACGCCACCGCGAGCAACGTACACGATAGCGCGTTTCCGACAGACAAAGTGCGCGGACGTCGCACTTTGCTTATCTCGCGGCACTTTTCTCGAAAAAAAAAAAAAAAAAAAAAAAAAAAAAAAAAAAAAAAAAAAAATTCCTGCACTATTTTGATACATTTTGCTCATATGTTTCAGTTATGCTATAAAAATAGAGAAAGCGATTACATAAATAACATTATGCAAGCGTAACGTATGAATTGAATTATCATAATATAGAAATTATATGAATTATCGCACAATTATAATAATTATAAATTGAAATGTATTCTTGCGACTGATATAACGTTTTGTTTTTTAGATTTTTATCCGTGCAATTTTGTTTAAAATTCTATAAAATATTCTATAAATTTCTTATATAAAATTCTCTGAATTGTGCGCTCGATATTAATCAAATGGCGGGAAACATACTTTCCTCTCTCCGTACATCCGAAGCGGTACGACAAATGTTTACCGGGACGGCCAGGTATGTCGCTGAATTGCTGTAATTGTGCTGCCACATGCAATAATGCGCTTCTTCCGAGAACTCGCGAGGTTGACCAGTTCAATGATAGAGACGTAAAGTGGCGTCTTACGTGAGAGTGCGCTCGATTTCTCCGCGTAAATAACCGTTTAATCTGCGCGAGCTCTACGTGACGACGCGTTTATCCGCGCAAGAAGAATCAATAAAACTCATAACATTTTTTGATCACCACCGCACACAGTCAGTTATCATACATGCTCTCGTGCAATTCACAACGTTTGACAAAAAAAAAAATCAATTGCTTTAGCTTTCAATATTTTCAACCAACACGCACGAGTTACTCGAGTTCTCGAATAATTAAAGAAAGCGATTTCGAAACCACCACGAATGTGTACATAAAAATTTTAGTTATTACGAAACATCATCAGTGGAATAAAAATTGGTTTACGAAATTGTCTTCGCACTCGAATAAGTCAGACACGGCGCGGCTAACTCCATTGTGCACTCACAATCCTATATACGATTTAACATATTCACTGTCCGACATTTAGCCGACACTGCCCACACCGCGATTGAACAATCAATAGTTCAATCGTGTCAAAAATCCTGTCCCGGCGTGTGTCGTGAACGAGACCGGTTCTCGATTGTTTCCGAGCAACGCTCGATCCACATCGCGCTGAATCAAGTCGTGCGTAAGGTGATTTTCCCACGTGTGTGCGCGATGGTCTTCGAATTTGACGTTTCTCCGTAAACAGAGCGCGCGACCGTTATTGCGCGTACCGATAAGCAATCGCGCGTTTTTGGTTGCTTCGATTGTGCGAATAATGACGCGCTGTCGTGATAAAAACGTGCTCGCGGTACGACCGTACGAACCGGCATGGTACACGTGACTGGCGAGTTTCCATCACCCTCTCCGCTATAGGTGTACCACCGCGGACCCCCCAAGGACGTTCGTCGGGGAAGGTGGAGTCCATTTCCAGGCGGTAGTGCGCGATATACGGAGCACGCGGCCCCCGAAGCTCAAAGTGGAAAAGAGGAAGTCGCGGCCGATTCGTGCGATTAACGATCGGATAATTAGATCGCTGACTTCATGTCTGGCATTATTTTAGCGTCGCTGCTTCGACCGAGAGGATATTTCACGCGCGACTGTTCCCGGGCTACGTAACTCGGAAGAAACGTACGCATGTACGCACGTGAACGCGCGACATCCGCCCCGAGTCCTTTCACTTCTGTCGACAATCAGTATTACATCCGATTTGCTTGGGTTTTTTTTTTCAGAGCGATGCTCACGTGACAGACGGCGAAAGAAATCGCGTGCGCTCGCCCGAAGTTATCCCCGCGAGAACCGGGATTGCCCAACCATCCGGTAACACAAACCTTTTTGTACCGGCAATAGTGCTGCTCGCGCGGTACTCATAAATCACGACGATAGTTGGGTATATATATTCCGGCACCGCCGTAAACTTTTACCGTGTAATGCGCAACACGCGATTCTCTCAGGCCTCACGCAGATAGGCTCGAATAGACGACGCACGGTCATTTGCCGAAATTGCGATCTCGAATCAATTCGCACGTTTTTAACGCGCTCGGATCCGATAGCCATTAATTTCGTCGGCTTTGTCGACCGTTCGAATTGCGTCGAGGGGACTCGAATAATAACTTTTGCCCCTACTTTGCGTATTTTTCTCGCGCAAGATGTAGAATTGCGTCTCTTTGTAAAAGAGACGTTGCAAAATTGCGACCGACCGCGTGCGTCACCAAAGCAGAGGTGGCGGGTTCCGCAAGACAAAAGTCGAAGGATTTTGAGAGGCGTGATGCAAGCGGAGAACCACGCTTGGCAGGTGCCGTTACGTTGCCCCTAGACCGAGACTAGAATGGTCTGTGCTCCAGTTCTTTGGGACTTAAGACACCGCGACCGTGGAGCGATCGCGCAGCTTTGATCTCGCTTCGCCAAATTGGAAAATGTTGGAAACTAGTTTTGAAAGAAAGATAGACGTGTAGAGTAATAATTACGGTTCTCACGCGAAAGCTTCGCTCTCGGAATGTAGAAGAGAAAATTTTCTTCCTGGTTATTAGAAGCGCCTTTCCCGATGTTGCCGTAAACCTTATCGCAACTTTAAATTGGCGCAGCACACAAGTAGTATATAGCTTTTTTTTTCATCGCTGTTTTATTCTCGTCAAGAATTTCGTGTATTTTGCCACAATCTTTTTCTGCAATCGTGTTTAATATCGATTATAACGGAAATTGACCTTGGATGCGTCAAAGACGTCCCACGGTTACGAGACAAAACGGCATTGAGCCATCGCTCTGGTTCCGCGAGAGAGTGAAAGGCCGGGGTGGCGGAACGAGATCGTTGCAGAACACGTTGATTCATCGGGCAAATATTATTCGTTAGGTCGACGATAGATCGTGTTATATCGATTGTAACTTGATTCGCGCAGCTGCGCCGAACCGCGGTTTTCCATTTCGCATGGAAAACTCTTATTTTCGTCATTTACAGCGGAAATACGATCCGCGCAACTTTTTGTATTTCGAAGATATCATTTGGCTGCGAAATATATATCGATTTCTCTCCTAACTTGTTCATTTTCTGTTAAAATATAGCGCAATATTACAAAAGTCGTGTACGACGAGGGACGCGACACATAAGAACCCCCGTGGATCTACCGTTATTCAATTGAATTTACGCTTTCAACTACTTTCCTTTTTGTTTCGCGTTGTGCTTGCTGAGCAGCATTAATTTCTCGACGGCGGCGGCGTCGAGTAACTTTCGGCGCGCGTCGCTCGCATAACGATTTTATACAAACACGTGTATAGAAAATTCTCTTTGGAGTGTGCTCGACTCAAAACCGGTCATGGAAACACACAGGAAACATCTCGCTCACAGGAAATCGATAATCTGAGGTAAAGCGATATCCTGTACAGCGACACGCCTCTCGTTCTCCGGCGCTTCTTTCGATGAAAAATAGTCCCTCATTGCAGCGATTTATAATCGCGCTTTAGTTTTAATTCCGACAAAAGATCACGTGTGTTACACGCGGTGAATTAAGCGCGTGTGTTAATTTGTCGCGTTTTCTTACGAACCCCGCGTGTGTTTGCGTAAGAACGATAAAACAGGAGAAAGCTGACATGTGAATGCACGAAGTGTCTCGCAGCGAAATTATCGCTTTCAGATGCAAAAGAGATTAAAGTCTTAGTCGTTTACCTAGACAGACAAGCTGCACTTGATGCCCATGCATTGACATGTTACGCTCCGATCGTGGTGTTCTCGCGAATTGAATTAGCATGCTGCGAACGTGCTACACTCCACATTTTATGCCGCACGTATACGTATAGCTTTGCTGAGTACAAACACGTATCGCGCGGGAGTAGGAAAAAAAATGAAATTTAACTATCGCTTTATTGACGTACTAACTTACCAATCGCGGTGTGTTTCTTTTACTGAAACTTAAAGATCAAACAAAAGAAAAAAAAGGAAGGATTCTCTCGGATTTTTAATGACACAACTGAAAGTACAAAGTTAATCTGGTTGCTGAGTGGAAGCAACCATCGGTTATAGTTCCAATTGTGAATCCGCCGCGTCGCGTTTTTCACAGTGTCGTCGTGCCGAATGACGATTTATCGCGCGCGCGTAAATAACTGCTCGAGGTGAATCCCCCGAACGACGACGCGAGAAATCGCCGACGGGATCGGCGCCGCGTCGGAAACGACAGGGAAGAGAGCTACTCGGAGTGGAACACCTTGGCATTGACCGGCTTGCTGCTCCGCAACCCGCGCTCTCTTGCATAATCCGCTCGTCTCGTTCATCTCGAGTGCCTTCTCTCCGCGTCGGATTACGACATCAAACCGCATCTCCGCGGCGTGTTTCGCTCCCGAGAGACACGGGGTTTCTCGCCGGTGATCGTTCGCGTGCCGAGATATAACGCGATGCGAGCATCGAGAATGGTGTAACTCGACGAACGGATGAGAGAGTCGTGAATAAATCCCGTTTCCGTTTTTTTAACGATAGAAAGTGCAAACGGAAAGACAAATGTCCCGTTGTCATTCCAAAAAGTCAAATATAGACGTGGAACGTGTTATGTAAGATAATTGTGTAGTACAGTATTGGCAGCTGGCTAGGTTCGTATTTTTGTTCTATTTTTTTTCACTCGTGATGTAATTTCTTTTATCAAAGACAATCGAGAAAGAGGAAATTTCTTCGAAGAAATTGTTCTGTTGAAACAGTTCTTTCTGCGGCGGTTGTAGGTATATACATATATATATATGTATATAGTTACCGGTGCGCAAATAAAATTGGAACGAATGCGCGCGCGTTTGATTGACATCGGTGATTCATGAAATTGCTGATTATTCGCATTTTTTTAATGATCTCTGATTACCACTTGCGTCTACATTTTTATACATGCAAGATAAAATGCCGAGACATTGTGTATTTTTCGTTAATGTCCACCGCGTGAATTTGCATGTAGTCTCTCGACGATAATGTAATTTTATAGCGAGACCTTATGATATTTATTGCGCAAGAGTGGTGGGAACACGCAAGGTGGTTTATGGTGAGCACGGGTAATACCGGTTTGCGTTTTGTACGTTTAACAGTCGCGTAAAATCCGCGCCGGTCAGACAAGGTTAACAATTCTATTTCGAGCCACGCATTTTGCAAACACATATTATTTGATTCTTCAATAAATTGAGGCGACGAACATTTTGGATTAAAAAAAACATTCGAAAACGTTTTCGAAATAACGTAAGTTGCGTAGTCGATAATTTTTAAGATCATCTGACATTCGTTCCATAAAAATTTTTGGTCCGTAATATTCTTGAAAAAAAATATCCTCTCGAGTAATCGATGGCCTTCGTTGGTTCAAAAATAAAAATCGATCAGCGAAAAATTCAACGAAAGAGGCCAAACCGCAATCCGTCGCGCGGTTAAACTCAGAGAACGCAAGACCTTCGTGGCGCAATGATTTGTTCAATAAATACATCTGTGCTAATCTCATCAGCATGTTTTCAACTCGTGTTAGTTCGTTGAACGTTCACCTTCACGTTAGATAAGAACTACAAATCTTGCAACACTGGCCCCCGAGTATACTTGTTGGTATGAAAAGATGCTACTCGCGCTACTCGTCGCAATTAATTGCTCAAAAACATTTAATTTGCACTTCATCTTCAGAAAAAAATAATATATTGACAGTTTCTATCTTAGAATCGAATTTAAGTTCCACAAACTGGGATTTAATCTCTTTTTTAACTATCAGGTTTCGTTTATTTTCACAAAAAAAGTACATGTCACTAGATTCTTATATTGTAGAAAGAATTATAATTAAGGTATGTATTTCTGGTAAGATACAAAATGTCTTTTGATTTATCTGTCGTTTGACTCTTTGCCGCTCTCATAATTTTGCACGAACGCATGAGTTTTAATGAGCTGAATTTTAATTAACGCGAAGAACACATCGCGTTTGTAAAATAAACGAGACGCAAGCCTTCATTACTCGAGATTCCTGCCGATTGTTTTCCCTGCTAATCAGCCCGTTCTTCTGACGTTAATCGCATCACGCGTGCGTCCAACGGATTTCAAATCAAAACAGGTTTATCCCACGCCGATGAATCATAGTTCGGGCATCCAGACGAGTACGTTCGTGTTCCATCCTTATCGTTTACGGCGACTTACCATTTTTTTATCCGCGTTTCTGCATACCATTTCATATATTTGTACACTCTCAGTTTATTTTCTCGCGTCAGTCTTTTCTCAAATCTTTCTCTTATCCGATTGAAGCTAGACGTCGCAATCCAGTTGCAATTAAGGACGATCACTTTCCGGCGAGAGGGGAATCCGACCGGTACAAGGTCGGGCTCCCCTCAAAGTTCTATTGACGATCTTGTTCGCCGTGTGTTGTCGCCCGGTGTTCTCACCGAAGGTTCGCGATCGAAGTGCATTCGCGAAAGGGACTTGCATTGTGGGAGACACTTCACGTTCAAGTACGCCTTTCAGTGCTTATTCTGTGCGCGAGGTTTCGCGAGAGGCGTTATTTTCGCGCAAAATATACGGCGATAGCGATCAGCGACGTTGCTTGTGTGTTGTTTTAGAAAAGAAGCGCCGTTCGCGAAATACTCTGGGCATAATACACCATTTCCCTTCGCCGACTCGTCGCTTTCATATTATTCCGTAACAAATGCTCGGTTACTTTTGCCCCGCGCAAGTAATACGATACTTGCGTGTTTGCGCACGTTTTCGAGCGAAGGAATCGAAGAGTTTTGCCATTACCGATCTCGCTAAACACGCGACACGCGCGACTTTCTCTGTGCGAATGTCGTTATTTTTTTTTTTTTTTTTTTTGTTTTCGGCACACGCAAGATGTACCGATCGCATGAATAATTTCAAAATCACCTTGATTTTATCAATACAAAAAAGTGCCGTCAAAAATATCTCTGCTTTGTTTGGGCTTTGTTAAAAATTAACTCCTTGAGGACGGGTAAAAAAAATTTTCTGGTGTCGAGTGTGTGTCGCGACATTGTCCTCAAGGGGTTAAATCACGCTATGGGGAATTCGTTTACTTTGGTAAATAATCACGATCAATGCTAGCCAAGCAAAACTAACATAGAGAGATCGGGATGGGCAAAACTAATAAATTTTGTTAAAACTAATTTTGCTACACTCAACTATCATCTATCATTGTAAAATTTAGAAGAAAATTTTGAAAATAAAAATTTATTTATTTATACAAATAGACATTGTGTATCATTTTTTTCTTGTTTGTTTTATTCATCTTTCAGATCATTCATCTAGAACTCACTAACTGAAGAGTTATTGCGCTGCTTTGCTCAAATAATTATTGCCCGCATAATTTCAATAATATGAGTAAAGTAATTGATTATGTGTAATAACCGATAATAACTGATTATTTATAAAACTCATTTATTATCTTACTAATTATTGACTGCCCATCCCTAAAGATTTTGCTCGTCTCCTACGGACTATCTCAAATTGTTCGCCCGTGAGAGGGGCACGCTTTGTGGTAGTAACAATTTCATGTTATTATCTCGTTTATATTTTTTTTTTTTTTTTTTTTTTTTTTTTCTTTACTTATATGTGTAGCATTCCTGCGTAATTACATCAATGTCATATGTGTAATTTGCGTCAATGAAACCAATTGTTACATACATTTTGACAGAACCAAAGGAAATTGTAAGCAATGATTTTTTTTAGCGAGGTTGACTCCGGAAGTCTACTCTATCCAATTATCTCTAGAAATGTGATCGCCTCTGCATAGTCAATAAATAAGGCTGTTCTAATAAAGTTGTTCAATCTCGAAACTTTGTTAGTAAAGTAATTCTAAAGCCACTTCAAATGTAGGTGATGCAATCTCGAAGGTTCACTTCATCTCTGACATATTTTCAGGTACGACCAGAAAGAGTAAAATATGTACAAAGATCAGCATCAATGCCTTAACATTTACTAGATTTAGAAACACTCTGTGTATAGAATTTTATGCGATATGACTGCATATTAATAGTTTTTTTTACTACTTTTTTAAAAATATTTTAACTTTTAGTATAACGCAATGAAACTCTAACCGTAAAATATCTCTAATGGGAAAGTATTAAGCGGTTCAAAAATCTTGGAAATGTTAAGGGTTTTGCCAGTCAGTGTATATGCAATCGCGAAAAATAACAGGCAATGATTTCCGCAGGAAATTATTTCAATGATAATTTAAAAAATCTCTAAAAATATAATTTGAATATCGAAATAAAATATTAAACGTACAAACATCAATTGGCTTTAAAGTTGTATTTATAATTATTGTTCGACCATATATTTGTATAAATGTGCTCACAATTTTACCAAATATTTCTGCATGCACGTTAGTTTTTTCTTATTTTTTATGTATAATTTTTGAGAGATCGAAAAATGCGAACAGAATTGTAAAAAAAATAGATACACAACTTTGTTTGATACAACACTTATTTAGTTTGTCACGGGAGTTTTCACTGTAGATATTTGAAAAAGGATGAATTTTACAAATTTAACAGAGAGACAACGAACGTGTCTTCGCTAAATCTTGGTCACGTAACTCTATAATGCGTATAATAATATTATTACAAATATAAATATATAAATGTGTATGCATTACCTATTATGCTGAACTAATACTCAGTGTTCTGCGACTCATCGGCTTTGCCGTTCTTTCGATTCTCTGTGTTTTTTTTTTTTTTTTCGTTCTTTGACGAAAAAAATAATTCACTCTATTTGGATGAAATTCGAAGGGGCAAGTGAAAGAAGACGGTACGCGTGTAACGATGGCATTGCCTATGATTATCGCATTTAGTTCTGAGTTAATGTGATCACAGTAGTGAAATTTTTAATAATATATTGTACACAAACCCTCCGTTCTACGGGCGAACTTCACTAAAACCTATCACACACATCGCGAAAATTGATATTTTATATGTGTTATATAATAACACTAATTTTCTCTCGCAAAAGTAACACTTCTTCCAAAAACGCGTCGTATCTATCTCTCTTTCACTTATTTGCCCCTTTTCTTTTTAGAATCCCGTGACAATGCATATAATCTCGTCGCGAGCGCATGCAAGACTCAAACAACACAAAACGTCCGCAAGATCAACATTAGACGATTGCGTCGTCTGATAAACAAACGCTCGGAGTGTTTGTCGTAGAGCGAGTACTATTCACGGGGATAACTTTAGTAGTTTCTGTATCGCTCACCGTTGCACGGGGCGGCAACAGAACAGACACGGAAGAAAGAAATGGGAAGAGGAGGGTGAAAACAGAAAGCGGCACTTGACGTGTCAGGAGAAGCTTCTCGATTTTGCTACGGCGTTTCGCTCACAGCTATCGCTCTTCCTCTTCTTCATGTAAAGTGCCTGCCATTCGCACGACTGTAATTTCTGCAGAGATTCCACGCATTTCATCGCGTTAAGTTCGGCGATGCCATACGAAGCGTTTAGAGCGCTTTATGTTCTAACGATCGAAATCATTTTCGAAGAATTCAAGTTTTATCCGGTGTGTTACAATAACGCTACAAGCCCAGTATCGTCACTCGGTCATTACACAGAGATGACAGCTCGACAACAAAAAGCAATAAAAACGCTTCGTTTCAATCGCGATTAACATTTCGGTCGGCACGGTTCTTCGACAACCAGCATCGTTAAGAACGCCGTGAGTGCGATGTGTAAGGGGAAAGGGGATGCTGCACAGTCGTTGCGAATAGTGCTCGTCGAGATCGGTTGCGGGAATATCGGGCAAAAGAAAAAGTTGCCTCGTTAACGTAACTTCGACTTCGAGAACTCGCTCGACAGAATATCATTTGTTGTCGATCAAGAGAAGCGTATCCTTTACTCAGGCTTCAAGCGATGCCACTGCACAATGGTCTGTCTCGGCTTTGTGATCATATCCTGCCAATGCTTTGTTTCGCTCGCGCCACTTCCATTTTTTCCTGAAAGGAATTCGCGTGTGCGTTTTACGCACACGCCGGTTTTAAATTTCTTTCGTTTTTGTCGGAATTTTGTTCGTCACTTTGGTTCTCGGTCAAAAAAAAAAAAAAAAAAAAAAAAAAAAAAGCTGACTATTTTACTCAAAAACGTTGGAATTCCAGTAAATTGAGAAAACGGAATATCGTGTGCTATAGAAATCCTGGACAGTTTGTAGGACAAGTTGCGGAGTGGTAGTGAAAGTTCGAATTACCTGCGAGCTGAATCCGACCGATCAGTTCGTTACGTCCAATGTTGTCGAAATCCATCACCATTACATCTAGGGAACACTCTCTAATCTTTTCCCAAGGTACGTTGAAAGAAAATACCTCGTTAAACACAGGGTTCAAAGTGCATTTGAAAATTGGAGTCTTGCGTTTCTCGATCCTTTTGTCGCCAAATTGTAACCATACCTTGACATATGGATCTGAAATGATAATTTGATTGCTCTCATTATTATTTTTTTTTTTCTAAAAGTTTTATAATTCTCTTAAATATGAAATATGTTATGTGTATAGTGCATATTAAAAACTACAATTTTTCAAAAGTACTTGGTTTGTATACATGTAATTTTACACAAGATAACGTATGAACTATGCGATATAACGTTACCTGATTTTCCATTGATATCCTTAGCTTTGAGATTTCTCGCCTTTAAAAGAGTCAACGTCAATATGGAATTACTCGGATGATAGCACAGTGAACACAAGAGTTCCCCGCATTTATCTTTAGCTGGCGGCTTGAGAGCCTTCCAAAACGACGGTTTCTCCGATAGATCGACCTACGGCAAATTCGCGAAATATTGCTAATCACGACTGACGTATTACGTAAACATATCTTATCATGTGTATATATTAAATTTCCTATTATTATTATTATTATTATTACTATATTTGTCGTACTACGATTATATTTGTTATATCTACAAAGCAATGGTTGTGTGTATGAATCTTTTTATGCGAGGACAGTGCCACAAAATGCAAAACGATGCCGGCATGTATCACGGATTGCTCTTGGGAAATGAATGTGTGCATAACATAGAATTATCACGAGCGCTTATGTCTCTTGTTGTCATTGCGCACAGAAATTATTTTCGTTCGATAATTTCTGACAACTATTTATTGGACGATCCCAATTGTATAAATAATTGTAATAAAATGGAAAAGGTAATAGTTTTTATAATAAATTCCAATGTAGTTTTTTTCGAGTTGTACAATAATTTATTTTGTAGGTAATTGTTCTGTAGCCGGTTCGAAACTCGCTCGTTTAATTCGACGGCAAATAATAATTACGAGATAACAGGCCGCGGATGCCGCGCGGAATAGACGTAAGAGGAGTGAATGCGAGATGTATGTAAGTACACGTCAGATTTCGCATATCCGTCGCGAATCCCTTAATTCGCGCGTCTATCGCAACTAATAATTGAACCGCGTAAATTGCAAGCAGGCACGTCACGCCAAATTACCTGGCAAAGCGGCAGAAACATTTCCCCTATGGAATCGTCCCTCGAGAATCGATCGTAGTCGAACACGTGCAGATGTAGCACTCTGCTTTGCAGCTTTTGTATGGGGAAGCCTGGATTCACACAAATACGTAAACTGTATCAAATTACATTTCTATTTGCACACCGCTCGAATGTCAGTTCTTCATGACAGAAAGAGATAACGTTCTCGAATCTTAAAGTCAATCTTCTGTGTTTCAAGAGTATAGTCCCGGTTTCGTTCAGTTTTATTTATCATTCGATTGTGTTTTAATATACTTTCTCTCATCTCGAGATAAAGACTATTAAAGATATTCATATATAAATTTTAAAGAAATTCATATATGTATGTGTGTAGCTATTACATCCACTAGTAAATAAATTCAGTTTTACAGAATTAGAATTATATATTTTAGATTGCGTGGCTTGTTATTCTTAAATTGATATTTTGTTTCAATTTTCTGAAACTGTTTTTATGTAATGAGATATGTACAGATGATATTGTATGTATTTAACGTTACACAAGGATAATTATTCTTTTTTTTTTTTTTTTTTTTTTTTTTTTTAATACGTTAGATTAATACGAGAAGCATTGTAGTACACATCCTCTTACCTTCGAAATAAAACGTTTCGTTCCATCTCGGATTCAGCGTGCGCCTTTTGATTTTCGTCTCGAGCCGATGTTTCTTGTCCGGAAGCAATGTAACACGGACGTACGGATCGGAAGTGCCTGACAAGTCTTTCGCCGGTAGATCTTTACCCTGAAATATTAAAATTCGTTTATCGCGTCAAGGTAGTATCAGAATTTTAAAAAAGCGATAAACTTTCTGTTGTTTCTCAAGCCTTCGATGATTGATACACGGCACATGTGCCTCTTTTTCGTGTACTTCCAAGGTAAAGGAAGTATACAAAAGTAAAGTTTAATATAAATCTCTGTACATACAATGCATACTTGATACACAACACTTGACTGTAGAAAAAGAAAGTTTTTAATACACCATGTTGCATCGATGTGTAATATTAAGGGGATCCTAAAATGGGTCTGTTTTATCAATAAAACTGAATTTTTTGTGCACACTAATCTTCTTTCTGGCTATATGGATTGATAAATCCTTTTTTACAATTAAAGTACCTACAATAAGGGATCCGGGAAGTTCAAATCTATATAACAAAATGAAAAAAAACTGTTTTAAAAATTTCAATATTTTTAAAACCCACTTTAGGATTTCCTTAATTAATATCTAAGGATAAGAATTTTATAAAAAATGATATAAAGATTTATATAAAGATTATATAAATTTATATAAAAATCATAACTGTGTGTACATTGCTACTATTGTGTACTTAAAAATAAAATAATAATTGAAAATGTGTAGTATTGTACATACGCGTAGCTGTTAATTCAAAAGATACGTTTCTTATTATAAAACCATCTTAGCAAAGAAATGTCCTCGTCTTTTAGACGAGAGAATTCAGTACGGTGCGCAACAGTTTCCATAATATAACTATCATCTGTAGACAGATTGCGAGTGTGTAAGTGGCTTTTGTGCGGCACAGTCGATGCTGTTAATAGGAGATACGTGAACGGCTAACAAAATCAATAACACCTTTTAACGGCCTTGGCGGTCCGCTTGTGTTTTGAAAAATAAGTTTTGTCTGAAAGTGTCTCTCCAACTTTTTGTTCCTAACAGTACTGAAAAGTCGTGATCGTGGCCTTGAGACATTTACCATCCAGAAAGTGGCCGATCATTTTTCACTCACCGTCAAACTTTTGAATTTTATATATTTTATACGTCAATACGTCGAGCTATAAATTCTTTAAAGAAAACGACATTGTGCATGCGAAATGCAGCAAAACTTTATATAAATTTTCAAGTTTTTATGCGCACACACACATAAACACGATAAAATTATATATAAAAATTTCGTCTCATAAAGTTCTTATTTTTAGTAAAAGAAATTTCCATATAAATGTATTTCTACTTTCAAGCTCTTGCCCGTCTCTCTACTACAAAGATATCGGACATAAATGGAATAAATGCGATGTCTTTGGTTGAACGCTCGATTTGAATTTTTCGAGACGTCACAAATTTTTATGTCGCGAGTAAGATACAATGAAAGAAAAAAGATAGAAATTTTTAAAGATAATAAAAGCATGGTTCCGTTTTCACCGAGATACGTATTCCGGTTTATTTATAATGCGCATGTTATTAGCTATTAAAAACAACACATTTATACTTCGAAATATGAAATTAACTCAATTATCCGACTGATAACGAGAAAAAGAGAGAGATGTATTGCGAGAACGTGTATTATTAAATGTTACGAGTGAAATAACGAAAAACGTGTTTTGTTCACTTTTTTAAATGTGCTTTGATATACTACCAAAAATTCAAAAAATATAAGCCGAAAATCTCTCGCAAAAGAGATTTTCTCTGTTAAATAATTCAACAATACAACAATTAAATATTCACTAAGAGAAAGGTGGATGTAAATTGAGAAGTAAAAGTTATGCTGTGTTTCTTTGATAAACTGTGCGATAATACAACAGAATTCCATTATAATTTTCGACTAAAAATAGCACGCACACAGTACACACATAGACTACTATATGGTTAATCTTCCTAGAACGATAAAGTTAATATTGACGCGTAGTTTTTAAATCTTTGCTCGCGTGTAAAAAATAATTTCACTTTTAAAAAACCTTAATTGAGAGAAAAAACTTGCTGTACAATATTTCCTAATAAATAAATATGAGATTTTGTGTAAAAGAATATATGATATAGAAAAATTATATAAAAACGTGTTTTTATATTAGAGATATTTAAACACGACTATACAAATCGTCCGATTTATTTTAATTATGATCAGACTTTGGCAGTCTTTGCGTATATGAAGAAACCGATGCCCAAATGTTTCACTAACGTCGGATTAAATCGCGCGGATTAAACGATTAAATTCAGTGCTCGCGGAATTTATACGTTTGTTTACAACAAAAGTACTCGTCCGTTGAACGTTCTATTTTTCTGAGACTCGTGCGACGAGTTTCTAAAGTCCTCGCTATAACCAGAGAGTAATGTATGACGTCCTAGTTTTCCAGCGTGAGAGAACTAAATTTTCGGCGCAACAACATGCGTCTCGTCCGACGATTTATATGATGGCCCTTATCGGTGTCACGTAGGAAATCACAGTTAAAAGTATGTATATATCTTCGATTAAGTAAATGTTTGCGTGTTGTTGATATAAAAGAAAACGCTTAATCTATCTATTAATGTACAGTAACACTTAGCAATAAAATTATAATAATAACTGGGAAATATTGTATTAAATCTACATGTTATGGAAGAATATTAGATATGTTCTCTGTACATATTCTTTCCACACAGCACAGTTTTTTACCGTATGTTAATATAAAACGTGTTCATGTATCCACATAATATTGTAATAAAGAGTTAGATTTCTTTAATTTATTTTCAAGTACAATAGGTTTACAGGCGCATAGTGAGTATATTTTTTATTATTGTCGCACACACTGTATTTCATGTGTAAAAATGTTGAAATATGTATATCGCGCGTGCGCGATATTATATTTTGCATTATTGTTACATTCTCCGTACGAGCATAATATTCCGATCGCTGACAATCGATGCGTGCATCGTGCATACACAAATATACGCGCAATATCAAAGCGGAGAGAGCCGGTTTGGTAGTTTCAAAGAGTCAAGTTTCTAATACAAGCGCATTTCGTGTACGAAACTTCGACTGACCTGTATGATGCGCAGTATAAGCGTGCTGTTCTGAAAGTCGTACTCGAGGCTGAAGTGGATCTGGCCGACGTTCTCACTCGGTTCCGAATTGTCGATGTACATGTCGACCAAAGAGATGGATCTGCTTTGCAGGAACGCTTTCTGTAACACGCAATCATCGATACGCGACTCTTACACATTCGTTTTCTTTCTATTTTAGAAGATTATTATTCGTCTTGATATATTCTTCCCGAAAAAACTTCATTAGAGTTGTGATCGAAAACTTAATTCTTGTAAAATCGCATTATTATGCGTAAAAGAAACGAAATTTCGAACAAAAAAAATTTAATGAACATTTTCTTCTTTTTTTACGTTCATCTCTGATGTATGAACAGTTATTCTCGCGTACTTGCGAAGGCGCACTAATATCAGGTTGCGTTGTATTGCAATATTCACCGTGATATCGCGCGTTTTCAGTATAATTGCAGATGTATTTCTATGCGAAACAAAAAAGCTATTAGTGCGCATTTTTACGCGCATCTCACTCTATAGAATATAACAAAATACATAATAATAATATTTTAATATATGTGGTTTGATAAGTTTGGTAAATTTCTATGATATGATATCACTTCATTTAATTATATGACGCTTGGAAAGTTTCATTCCTCAAACTCTTTCAGGCTAAATTTCAGCCAGAAAAAAGTGATGCGTTGTTCACGTTCAGTAATCGTTTGATTAAAGCAAACGATTTAGCAGTTCATAAAAATGAAAAAAAAAAACGATAAAAAGTAAAAAAAAGACAAAATTACATGAATTAGGCTTCTAATTGATTCCTCATCCACTTTATTCTCCGGATTTGACTCCGTACGATTTCTATCTGTTTCTAAATTTGAAAATCTGCCATTTTTTCTATTTTTTGCCGTTTTTTCCATTTTTATGACAACTGCTAAATCGCTTGTCTCAAACGACTGCAGAACGTGAACAACGCGTCACTTCTGACTGAATTTTGGGTCTGAAAGGGTTTGAGAAATAGACCTTTCTAGGTGTCATAATTAAATGAATTTTGGCACCATATCATAGAATTTTACCAAACTTATCAAACTACCCACGTACATATATTGAAAGTATCATCATTCTTGTTTAATTGCGTGTGAACATATATATATATACATACATACATATATGTACATACATATATTTTTTCTCTCTTTTATCTATATACATATGTTAATTTTCTAAACAATAATTTTATTTCTTTTTATAATTTTATCTGCAAATTTCTAGTTTAATTCTTTTTTTTTTTTTTATTGGTTTAATTCCTTTAATGATTATTATCAATTCTCTAGTTTGTGTCGCCACGTTACTTGGACTGATCGTGAGAAATCTGTGGATCCGTTTCAAGCATTTTACCGAGGGGTGTTCTCCTTTGACGTTTTGCAGCTGTTTGTTCTGTAGTCCGGCGGTTGGCGTACGAGGTTCGGCGCTTCCTGCATTGCTGCTTCCGCTACCAGGTCCCGCTGTTGCACCTGCTGCACCGCTCGCAGGACCACCGCTTCCGCCTGCCGGAGACTTGCTAGCGGGACTACCGGTCGTTCTGGAAAAAAATATGAAAAATACGTTGCGTTAAACAGACGTTTGCTTTCTACCTCAGTGTGAATGTAGACTTTTCTCTGTTATCTCTTGATCCTCACTTCGGACAAAGCAGCGTTGTTAAACATAATCGCCTAAGCGCTAAAGAGAGACACTAAAACGAATTTATTTGCTTTAATTACTCTTAAATCGTAATTATTGCTGTAAGGAATATAGAAGCTGTTGGTTCTAGTACGTTTGTTACTTTTCCGCGATATTACCTGTTTATGTGTGCTTGTAAAACGACATTTATAATAATCTCGTATATATTTTCATTTTCTATTGCGCACACAATTTCTTTACAGAGAAATGTGTGTGTACATGTTGTATATGTAATTATATTGATTCTATTTATAATCAATTTCAAAATATTATCTTTAATAATACGAGAATCAGATTTCAATTACAATACAAGGTTTATATATTATTATATATATATGTATATTGTAATATTTTATATTCTTTCGGAGAGTTAAATAATTTAATCAGTTAATTCCTCTCTAGAAACATGCGTAAAACACGTACAATCGATTATCGGTTCATTGTTTTACCAGAATTGCTGTAAAGATTTGCTAAAGAGTGACCTCAAAAAGAGGTGAAATTTCGCCTGTTTTGCAGCCCTCAAATTTGGAACCAAATAGCATGCTAAATAATAGGTTACGATGAGACATTGATCACAGAAAAATTATCACATTAAACCTAACTTTCGTTTTGGAGATAGAACGAGGTTAAAGTTATTAAGTTTGGTGCGGAAAGAGTACCGGTATCGTGACAAATAAACCTACGGAACTGTTTATCGGAACTCACCGATTTTGATGTATACTTTGCACATTTGTAAAACTATGACAAATAATCGACATATATTTTTTTATATCGGCATACACTCTAAAGAGTGAAAACTACCCATCAGATGTGAGGAGAAATTTTCACGTTTCACCTAGAATTTATATACAATCTGCGTGATTGAAAAGATAAAATGGATTTAAGAAGTTTTTGTGAGGTCGCTGATTACGAATCCGGGACTATAATTTCACAATTCAAAATGGCGATCCAATATGGAGAACATCGATTAACTAACTTTTACAATTGTTAATCGATACGCACAAAAATGATCATTTACACGTTTCTCGAGTCGCTGATTAAGACTCTGAACATATAATTTCAAAATTCAAAATCACAGATCCAATATGTTAATAAACTGACAAACTGCTAAACCTAACTCAAGCAGGGCAGGGGAGAAAAGTTCAATACTATAGTAATAAACTGATAAACCTGGACACGGAGAAGAGGTTTTGAAACATGAAAACTTCTCCTCACATCTGAAAGATAGTTTTTACCTTTTAAAGTGCACTTTTGCCGATATAAAAAAAATAGACAGTTTCGTAAGTTTACTTGTGAGATATGTCACGATACCAGTACTCTTTCCGCACCCAACTTAATAACTTTGATCCCGTCTATCTCCAAAACGAAAAGGAAGCTTTATATGAAATTTTTCTGTGATCGATGTCTCATTATAAACTATCATTGAACATACTATTTGGTTCCAAACTCGAGATCAATAGGCGATTTTTGGGATCACTCTTTGGGATACTCTGCTTGTTCTTGTAACTCAGTTCTTATTGCATTAATCAAATTTATACTGAAATATTTTGCCTTATCAAACAAAATATATATAATTGCATTCAGAAGAAATAAATTTTTTTTCTTTTCTTTAGAAATATTATGCGTTTCTGATTGATTAGAGAGTTTTGTCAGAACTACGTTCGCGCTCTTATATATATATATATATATATGTATACATATATAGTGTATTCATGCACTAGGCTTACCAATACACGTACATCCTATGCATCCGATATACACGTTTCTATAACGTTAGGTACAATAGCGACCTAAGATCTAGATAAATTTTATCGCTCAATCTACTGTCGCATCTCTACAGCGAACTATGTTGCTAATCGAGACAACGTTCTCTCAAGCACGCAAACCGATACGCTTCTGTCATGTCGTCGGCTTATTAATAGTTGCTGTTTACTACTAGTCCGCGACTGCGGAGCGTTCATAATTGTCACTACGGAAAAAAACACAAATTCTCATGTATATAAAAGAAAATATATAGCGAAGTGAAAACGTAAGCGATACACAACGTTTATTTTGGAAAAGTGAAAAGAAACTTATGGCAAATTTTATACAAGAAAACTTCTCTCTAATAAGTTTGTAAAATAAATATAATTAAAACATTTTGATAAATTGTATATACAACTCTCAAAAAAAAAAAAAAAAAAAAATATGTATATATTTATATAAAGCAATATCACATCGGTTTGTTAAGTAATTATCAATGTATGTGACGAATAATGAAACAAATATTGTGTTAATAAAAGATTTCATACATATATATGCTTTCACGTGTTTCCTCATAATCTTTAATCCACAAAAATACGTATTTAAATAATTTTCAAATTTATTAAGTCTCATTCTCTCTCTCTCTCTCTCTCTCTCTCTCTCTCTCTCTCTCTCTCTCTTTCGCCAATAATATATCAATGTCAGTGTTTTTCGTACGCAAAAATAAACTTATTTGTATTAAAAGTGTCTTCGATTTCAATGCGCTTTGCGAAAATCAATGGTGCTAAAAATATGAACATTCTATCTTGTATGTAAAATCAGAAGAACACAGAGGAGAACACATTCGCATACATTTTTTTTTATCTGATTAAAAGAAGATATTTTTCACCAGATCGGCAAAAAATCTTCTTATTTACTGTGATTTTTTGTTCACAAATAACTTTTAAATAACAATGAGAAAAAATCTTGCGTTTTGCTGTCGACTTGAGAAAATGCGTAAAAAATGCTTTTGAGCAAATGTAAATGCTGTCACAGCCATATCAAATGAACAAATAGTATGATGATAATATTATATGTGAAAAAAATACATATATAAAAATATATAAAAAAATATATAAAACGTATAAAATGTTCGACTTCCACTTAAACAAAAATCCGAGTATAACATGACTCTACATAAAAGATAATATTGCAATAAAAAATATAATTTAAAAAAATAATCAATATTATGAAAAATATAATGCGTAAGTTTTATTATTGTATTAGTTAATAATAATCGCATGAATTTAATCGGAAATTTGACTTCTACTAAAATTTTAATTTAATTAAATGCTCAACGATAATTGCTCATTATTGTTCCAATATCGCAATTAATTGCAGATTACTGCGTCATTGACGTAATTCCGAGCGATACGTCTTATTGCATTTTCGAAACGAGAAACTCGATGAATTGTTATAAATCATCGGACGCTTGCGAATTCTGAATCCGAGGTTCAAATTAACACGACTGTGAACGCGAAAGATTAAGGAGACAATAGGTAAAATCGTGTCAAACGATAACACTTGCAACACTTGTTGTTTTCAGCCAAGGCTCTGGCAACGAGAAACCGTGCGGATTCAACGGATAGGCGGATGTGTGGCTGAAGAGACTCATTGTGTTCGGATGAATGGCGCGCGCTCAAGGAACAAGTTTTATGACTCCGCGAATAGCGACAGAAGTTCGTATAGCGTATTTATCAGCTCCTGTTGAAGTAGCATTATAATACACGAACACCTCGCATTCAAGAAGCAAATCGTGAAGAAATCGCTCCGCAAAATCATCGCGCAAAAAGACCTAAATCCTTTGATCATTGGTGTTTGATCAGTAGCGTTCTTTGTTGCGCAATACGACACTCAAGTCATTGACCGTCGTATAACAACCATTTCACGCGCAATACGCAGTATACAATACATTATATTACATGCAAAATTGCTAGTTTCTAAGAGACAATATCTTGTACTAGTTACAAATGCCTTTTTTTAGTCTTAAAATACAATCGAATAACATTTTTACATGCCGAGTGTGTTGATGTCGCAAACTGATAAAAGAAAGAATAGCGAACGAGTTTGACATGGGAGTAATCGTTAACAACGAACGTTTGTTGTGAAAGCTGTAAGTCCAACAAAAAATCATGGCCATATAAACAAGATCTAATCGGTATATCTATTCGTGTTCTTGTTTATGTGGTTAAAAGATAACAGAATCTGTTCCAAGATATAAAGAATAAGATAAATCCAGCGGCGGTATGTGGAACGACCAAGCTGGATCTCCCAAAGTGGAGAAAGCTTTGTCACTACGGTAGTAGCAAGAGGTATATTGCTAAGTACGCTAGCGGGGACAGGCGTGTTGAAAGATAAATAGATGACAGAGATTGAAGAAAAATATATATATATAGAGTTCGTGGTGAACAGACGCTGACTACAGACAACACACATAGCGTCGCGTGGTCATCGATGCTCATCAGACAAGAACTCGTTGACGAAGACTTACTTACGCAGTGAAAGTAGCGCCGCATCGGTGAACAATATGTGTATCCGTTAGAAGAAGAGAAATCGGAAGAGAAGATAGAAGAAAAGAGAGAAGTTAAAAGAAAGCGGCATAGAACAATGAATGTTTTATTAAAGAGTGTTGCTGTAACTCGCACAATCGTTCGTATACTTACTCTAATTGCGCTCTGTGGTTCCGATTGTTACAGCAAAACGAGGCATGAAACAGAAAAAGATCAATGATTAATTAATTTACTGGACACAACGTACAAACAGAGACCAACCATAGACTTCGACACATCAGACAAAGAACAAGAAACATTGTCAGCCAACTTGAAGATAACACACACAACAATTAAAAAACGTCGTAAAAAAAACATCACTCGCAATTTTTTTAATTTACACAATTAGAAGTGAGAAATTTCACAAAGGAGAAGCAAAAAAATTGCGTGCACATCAACACGATCAAGGACGCACTTTTTTAACGTGAGATTTGAATTGTAAATTGAAAGCTCACAGATAATGTAATACTGACAAGTATTGTCGGGAAAAAGTGCTACAGTAAACTGTAGTTGAACTAACAATAAGTGATAATATCTTCCAATGCTTACTAAGCCAGGAGGAAGTTCAAATACTCAGAGTGCTCAAAGTTAAATTGTCATCGCCGTTCAGTAAAACAGTGGCTCAATTAATGAAAAGAAATAAATATAAAACCTTTATACCACCACATAGAACAAAATGATGCTTTTGACTTTCATTCATTTTTGCATATAAAAATTCCCGTAAGACGCAAAATTATTCTTCGAACTAATCTTGTACCTGATCATCGATAATAATTACATCAATCATTTCAGGATCCATTCTCATCAATCTGAGAAGCCTTTCAACCTTGGAAAATTCTGGAAAATTCGTTCAAACTTTTAATATCAATTTTATGTGAATAAAATCTGCACGCAAGCATAAAGAGAGGCGTACACGTCGATAGGAAATTATTCAATTTTTCATGTAATAAAGAATACAATAATAATGTATGAAAAGATATCATTAAACTATAATATTATATTAATATATTTATTAATTAATATATATAGAATATATATATATATATATATATATATATATATGTACAATTGTGTTATCTTTCCAGAAAGGTCAATGTAAAATAATAGAATTTTAATAAGATGATTGTTATATACATATATATTATATATCTTTGTATGTTACACATTATTGCAATTGCAAAATTATTTTATATTAATTTAAAATTTATATTAAAATTTTTTTTTCAAAAGAAACATATCGCGGGTTTTTGTCATATATATGTATTCGTTAACATATTACGCAGAGCCGTTAACATACATGTTTCTTACGGTAAATCCTTTACGACCACAACCGCGGAATGCCTATCGATATTCAATAGCCACATTTGACTTCGCATTATTGCGGAATTACGGCTCCCTGTGTGCGTTAGGAATTCAGTAACTCTGCAACGAAAATAGATGCATGTGCTGATAAATGAACACGACGGGATACACAATGTGCGATCTCGTCGGCGCGATACTGTGGAAGTTTCGGTATTAAATCGGCCGCAATAATGTTTTGCACGGTTCTACATTATATATATATGCTACTATATATAAAGATAGAGATACGCACACGTATATATATGAGAAAATCGATAGTATGCTTGAAAAGAGAAAGTATGTGCTCTCTATTTGTTTTGTAGTTAAGTAATTTCTAGAAATATGTAAAGTTTTTTTTTTATTTCGACGTCGAAACTGTACGATCTGATTCAAGTTTCAGATTTATTGTTTCGAATTTAACAAAGATATTTGTACTATCGGTAAAATAAAGTTTACGTCAAATATTTGCAAAAGAGATCGCAATCTAGACTCTCGAATCGTGAGATAGCGATGCAATGTGTGAAATACATTTTGAAACATATTTATTTCTTAAATGTTAAAAGGTTTAGTGTTTCAGAGAGATTTTTTGTAGAGTTTAATAAATTACAAATTGTAATGATTTTTGTGATTGATTTAAAGTTGATACCGCACTTCGAAATTTTTCAAGTTTATTAGTTAACACTAAACTCTTTTGTAAAAAGAGATTGTTAAAATCTGTACAATATAAATATCACAAACATTCTACATATATTTCATCGGACGCAATTTCCATTTGACTCGCCGCGTTATCTGTTTGTTATTCCCTAAAGTGTCACGACGACAATGTGTGATTAATTTAACGATGTTGTGTGTTATTCTAGTACGCGCGTATGCGCCCAAACTATTGTAGAATTACAAACGTACTGTGACAATGTTTCTTCAGTATTATAATTCAGTCACATTAGCGCTCCGCTACAAAATCAGGTTGTTTCAAGCTTATTTTTGATAATAAATATTACTTTTTGTAACAGTAAAATATAGAAAATTTCTAGATTATAATTTATAAAAATCAACGCACTTAAAAATGAATAAAGAGAACTCAAATTTACTTCACTTAAAAATGAATAAAGACTCTCGAATGAACAAAGAACAACTCAAATAAATAAAGAGAACTAAAGAAAAAAATTTTTACTTTAAAATTCCGCAACAAAAAAAAATATTTTTAATTATGCTGGTATGTCACTCAAAATAAATAACATTTCTCCGTTATTTGTGTAATAAACATATTTTAATAATAATAAAAAAAAAAAAATAAAAAAAAAAAAGAAACGAAATATTGTTCTTGCTTATATTCTAGAATTATAGTACAGCTTTCTCTACAGCCAAGATGGTTGTATAATATTTTCGGAAACATTTCGCACCAAATATATGTTATACGCTGTTATATGCCGTCATCGTTTTAATAAACAAAAAATATAATACCGAGTCAGAAAGAGGCGCGAATGACGCAAATTCGCCCATTTTCTCATTTCTCCGACGTCTTATATTAAGGTCGGGAACGCGTTTCAACGTTCCAGACGTGTGCTTGGCAAAAGAGCAGAAATTGTCGTCGCAAAACGAGCGCGGATACTAGAAACCAGGGACGACGGCTATGCCATTTCGCGACGTTTCTCTGAGCGTCATGAGAGAACGAATCCCTGCTGTGCCGTCCTTGAAAAATATTTTCAAATCGGGGAACGATAAACGGGATCACTCCCCAATGGACATTCCGAAAGTGTTCTCGCTCTATAAGATATCCTCGATAATCATAGAAAACGTCCTCATCGTTAAATGTACTGCGTGGCTCTTAGCCGTACTCGTTTGTGTTTCTCGTTTATAAAAGCGCAGCTCTAAAAATGTCACACGTGCAACGCAGAAGGTATGAAAGACGCTGAAAAGACTTTTAAGCATCTCTTCTACACGACGCTATTTTACTCTTTGTATCCAACGTAAAAATCGCTTTGAAGCAAGGTCACTTCATAAAACTTACTCTCTCTTTTACTTTGTCTGTCTGTGGTATACCTTAACTGTGTTTATCAAACATTCTGACAAGTAATGCGAAACTGTATATTTTTGCAATATGTAAAAGTTTATATGTACTCAAATATATATAGAGAAAGAGCTTTTCTTTTATAGCTTTTCAGTCAATCTGAATCCGCTTCCTACATATAACATATACATATAAATTGTTGAATATCATAAAATAATTTTTTTCATACTTTCTGTAAGAATTCTTTCATTTACTTCTTTTTATTACAAGTGTGCATTTCTCATTGCTCTGCACTGAGCGCTTACACTTGCAGCTAATGCACATCTTACGTTGCAACTGCACAGAAAAACGCTGCTTATGTTGTCATGAAAAATACATGTGCTAAGTATGTAGACAGAATCTTACCTGGTGGTATAATATTCGAAGAAGGCAACGAGTATCTCCAAAGATCTTGACACTGCGGCCCACATAATTTCCTCGTTTTGGTGGTTTTCAATTTGCTAATCTAATTTTTGCCAGAGATTGCTAGCAAACTTTCATTGGAGTTCCAGACCGCGAATCTGACGGGGTAAAATCAATTTCGCGTATTTCGAGTAATTCTTCACGTTGCTCTCTCGATGTTAATTCTCGTTATCGATCATACATTATTTATCTAGAGTGCACGAGTAAATTTCAAAGACAGTCGCAATCAATTATTCGACCGATACCGCTTTTATTACATATACATATATATACATATCTTTTTCTAGCTATAAATTTTATAAAAAGTCATTCGAGCTAACTATCCGAGCAATCTATAGATCTAGTGGAACAAATGCCTAATAACTGGATTTATACATCAAATATGTACTGTTTTTAGATATCTGTTGTATAACATTTTTAAAGAAAATCATCGAAAGATATATGTAAATAATTCAATTTGTTTTATTAGTAAAAAATTGATATTAAATAAAAACATTTAATTTTGAGATGTACTGATTATTCAGTCAGAAGAGACGAATATTTGATAACTTATAAAGAAGCCAATGTACAGCGAAGATAAGGAACTCTTCAGTTAACTTTACCTAAATTGTTTTCATTAAATTTTAATTTAAAATCTAATTACGAAGATACATAATATTAGAAAGTTACGGGAGAAATTCAATCTCCGGTTTCGCTGGGGAAAGAATCAACTTCAGATCTTCGGTAGAAGAATTTGTCGTCGTAAAAATTTCGGATCATGAATTACAGAACGGAATACGATAGCGGATAATAAAATCCGCGCGCTTATTTACACGTGCCAAGTTTACGTAGAACGCAAATGCTTCTCTGTCAAAAAACTTGTTAAAAGCTATTTATCGTCGCGCGGAAGCAAATTGTTTAAACATCGCAATTTGCATGTAATAAAAAATTGGATTTAGAGACTAAAAAAAGCAATTAAAACGAACAAAATATCACGAGACTCAAACCATACGTTACCACAGTCTTTGTACGTAAATTACTAACATTTACATTACATTGTTATATAACATTGTGCTAGGGCTTTATAATCGCGACATCAAATAGATCGAACAGTTTGCTCATATAATACGTGCCGTGCAGTCAACTGGTCAGTTGTTCGGCATGTATGTACAACGATACACGTTCATCGATTGTGCGTTAGATAATATTAATGTTGTCCTTCAATTATAATGGCTGATAAAGAGTTAGGCTATGTATCCTATATATCCGTGACACGCTAAATCACATTAGGTATGCATTCTTCATTAACTCAAACAAACAGAATAATGAAAACCGCCTGTCGCACAATAAATTGTTATAGTATATATTTGGTTGTAGTTACAATATTACTGACGTATTATTAATGTAATATGAATCGCGCGGAATGTAATTAGACCACCGCTTAAGTACATACCTATTTCGTGTTAAATTAGTCGCAATATGTAAATTTAAAAAATAAAGTTAATTAAAAATTAATTTCATAATTATACTTATTACAACCTTAGGGTTACAACATTCGAGTTTCACTGGAACACCGGTCAGTGTGACCAAGAGTGAAAATGATTTATGAATGCGCGTCAAGTCAGGCAAACGTGTAACACCAATTGCGACCAGAAAATATTGTATATCGCGACAAGAGAATAAAATATCATATTTTTATCATTAACATCTGGTGACATAATATTCTACACGAGCTACATATGCGGACGCATCTTTTTTTTAACACAAATAATAATTGATTTAAACATTGGATTTAAACATTGTTTTAAACATTGGATAAAAAGACCGGAGAACGTGCGTACCTACTTTGCGGATGTCGTACACGTTCCGTCGTACTTATGCACAGACTGTCTTTCACAAAGCTTTGCATAAGACATGAATCTGAAACGATCTAATATTTCGAATAAAAAGTTTCAAAGATAAAAGGCTGTAACATTTCTTATACGAATCTTCTCTAGTAATGCATAAATCATTCTTTTGTGTCTGAAAAGTGAATAAAAAAAAACAAATAAATAGTCGCGCTTCTGCGTAAAATACTGTGTAAAATTTATATTTTTGAAAACTGTGTTTCGTATTCAAAACGCTGTCTAAAAAAAAACGCGGTTAAAACAACACAATGTTTGTTTAGAATATTTGTTTAAGAATATTATAAAAAAAAATTGTTCACCGATAGGACAAATGGGATAATGCCAATTAACGTGACACGTGGTGACGTGTAGTATCAATTGTCGACTAATGATACGATTAAATCACGATGAAATTAGCGAAATATCGTGCCTCGTCGATGCGTCTCCCTCAACATTCAATAACGGCGCTTTTAACGATCATGAGGCACACACACACACGCGCGCGCGCGCGTTATGTGTGAAACTGTTTTAATGAGTTTCAACAAGCAATTTAACGGAGCGTATACGCGCTAACGAACGTAGGATGGCTTTCTTCGCTCGATATAATGACCAAATAAGGTAAACCTTTTTTACCGCAAGCCGCAGCTCCCGCGGCGCGATGAAAAATGGACGAAAAGTATGAGAGTTATATATCGGAGAAAAGAACTTTTTCTCACGAAGGGAAATTGAGACGTTAAACGGCAGCGACGTGTTTATGAACAAATTGATACAATTTGTCAGATAAAATTATATAGCGCAGCTCGAATATCTCACATTATTCACATTCACTCGTGTTAAAATTCGTGACGCGATTTAAAGTCAACTTTTTTGTTGACTTTACCGCCGTCAAAACTTTATGTTTTTACGCATCTCTGCATTTCTACATAGATGAAAATCTAACATGGGAAACACAATCGATAAAAAGCCCGAAGAGAGACAAATTATGAATTCAGACGTTACGAAAACTTTCTCTCTCTCTCTCTCTCTCTCTCTTGCATTGAACTCGCTTCTCTCACTTGCTGCCAGAATGCGCGAATACAATGTAAATTCCTTTAAGTTATGCAGCATCGGCTTCTTCCAATCGTTTCCGACAGCTCGAAATTAAGGGTAAGAATTTCACGGAGTTCGTGCTTCAATGCGATTTCAGAACTAAGATTTTAATATAGATAGCTGCACGTCGCGGAGTGTCGAGTTCACATTATTCCCGAAACTCCCAGACAGAAAATACAGACGGATATATATAAAAAAAACATTATTGAACTATCGGAATGTCGCTAATTATCAGAATTAAAAACTGCATTAGAGCGCGTGTGTTTATAAAAAATTGTGAAAGAAGACGTGAATAGCAAGTTGCAAATTTGCAGATATCATTATTTATTAACACAGAATGTCAGACAGAAAATAGATTTCTATTTTCGCACTTGAAAGCGACTGTTTCTTTCTATCGTGCCTTTGTATATGCACAAAAATATCTCTTTATTGCGAGATATCAGGTAATGAAAGTGAATAACGTCCGTTTCGTGCTTAGAAACACTTTACGACAGAATGCGTAATGTAATATAAAACTATTTTAATAGTTCACCGGAAACACCGTTACCTTATCAAATGATATAATTACCATAATAGTGTGCGACATGAAATATAACGAGGAGCACCTCATTAACTAAATAGAAGTATCACGTCGTGGGATAAAAAACGACACATGTATATGTCGCGGTATACGTGTTAATTCAGTAAATGTACATACTCATCAGTCAATGTATGCATCTACTAATTTGATAAATAAGTAAAATGTATTTTTATAAGCAAATGAAATTTAAATATACTTTTATTAATAGATGCATATACATTTTCATATCTGATTTAGCAAAAGTTTGTATGCATAAACAAAAATGTGTCAATTTAAGTGAACTCTTGCTAACTTAAATGTGTATACCAACCACATGTAATCTATAACTTATAAAGCACAAGCAAAAATACATTGGAGCTTCTCCGTGCAGTACTTTCAGTCACCTTTATACTTTCCACACTATCGAGTTTTGTTACGTTTATGTGACACCACCTAAGCACGTACTTTTTAAATTGGTCAAATAAGCGTATTTGTTTTTATTTTCATTTTTTAAACATATAAAAAAAATTAAATTCTTGAAACTAATAATGAAATTTCGTAGATGATAGAAGCCGATCGCTGGATGTTTCCTGGCTCCTATCACCTATGAAATTTCATTACTAGTTTTAACTATACGAGCCTTCAAATTTTTAATTCGTTATTAAACTCCTAACATTATATCTTGACTTATGTGTTACAAATGTATGTCTAGTAAATGAATTACATTTACTATGAATAGTAGCATTTTTACATTTAAATTGATATTTACATTTAAACAGATATATTGACATTTAATTGATTTTGCTAAAATCTTACGTACAAAATACATTAACTAAGTGTATACATTTATGAAATTTTACTGTAACATATACATAACAAAATGTAATGAAATTGTTCGAAAGTGAATTGAGTCTGTCGATAGAACATTTTTTTTATTTACAAAGCTTATTTGCGATTTTTTTCTACCTATTAATGTTTCTTTGTCTCAAATATGATTGTTACATTGTAATTTCACTGTAACTGTGATGTAAATAACGTCAACTACACAATTCGTATCCGACAGAATTTGCAACGAAACGGATCCGACGGCAGTCGATGCGGATAAAGTTAATAAGTAGCAGCCCGACAATAGCAATCAGCTTCAAAGTTATCTCATTCTCTTATTCAGATACAATCTCGTGTCCCGCGTTAATCTATTAATGGAATTAAGGAAACGTTGATCAGAAACTGTTTCGAGTTGGATCCGTCAAAGTTAGATGAGAGATAGTTTGGGATTAGAAAGTGTAAGTTAGCGCAACGTGGCTTGTGGAAATTTGTAATGAAGCCGTCGCGCGTCGTGGCGCGTCGCAGTTTCACGATTCGCGCATTACATTTTCATCGATATATGAGCAACAGATGAATGTGTGATATCTCTCTCTCTCTCTTTTTCTTAATCAACTTCTCGTAAAATAAAATTGCTTGAAAAGAAAAGTCGTTTTAAAACGCGCTCAATTAATATCCTCCATTGTAGACATCGAATTATTAAAGCGGATCAACAAGGAATCTCGTATATCCTTGCGATTCTCTCTATGTTATATCTGTAGATATATATGTATCGCATGTTCGTGTGCCGAACGGTAGCTATCGAATAGCTTAATGGGAATTACCTGGAAGCACAGCATTCCAGAGAGAGAGAGAGAGAGAGAGAGAGAGAGAGAGAGAGAGAAATAAACGAATTTAGAGATGATCCAAAGTTCGCGCAACGTTCTAATCGCAGTTTCCAACAAAAGCAGCGAGCTATTTTCTCGGATCTCGGAAGTGTCTGCGAGGAAATACGAAATTTCCGAAGTCACGAAATTATATTGCGGAGAAAAATCTGATATATTTTTGTCACATTTGTCAAAGTAATCGTTAAAATTGACTTTACACATTGTGAGACGTTTTACAGATATATCTACGAGAATAAAACAGAAACTTAATGCGTGTAAAATAGATTAACAACAAGTTTAGACCCTATTATCGAATATTAATTATAATGTCGAGATTTTCAGACTGGTGACATTAAATGTAGTAATTTTTGTTCATGTATATGAATCACATACTATAACTGCGTCAGACGCTGATAAATATTAAAAAGCAAGTGTTCGCGTGATCGGATATGCGTCACGCATAATATGCGGAGAAGTTTCTCGCGCGGAGTTGGTTAAAAAACAAAACAACGAAAGAAAAAATAATGACAAATAATTTGAGCAGTCTATAGAACGGACAAACCGGATCGAGATGGTGCCACGCTACATATCGGGCTGTTCATATCGAGTCTTGCCAGTGGAGAGAAAGAGAGAAAGAGGGACGGACGCAAACACGGTGGGGCGAGAGGGGTGGTAGCCGGCCGGAAGATAGGAGGTTGGATCGATCCTAGCCACCACGACAGAGAGCAGAGCCCGGGTCTGGATACTAGTGAATCATACGTAAACGTACGGCCAAAGCCAATTGCACGGAACTTTAGTCTTGGAGACGTAGAGAAAAATTATATCGCCGTGTTGTCGCAAGAAAAAAGATATCCTACAATAAAAAATTGTAATTTCTTGTGAAAAAGAGAGAGAAGATTTACTTCCTACACAAAAATTATTTAGTTTTTTGTTGCGATATTTAACGTTTTGTTCTTCAATGTTTATGTCATTTTCCGTATCTCCGCAACGCGGCCAGAAACCGGCAGTTAGACGGGCTCGTTAACCGATTATCGAGGGTAATTCCTCACGGACGTCCTGCTGATATACGCAGCGACAGGTGGGAGTGTCGACAGGCGGGCGACCGTACATATATCTGTATGCGCGCAGCTATGTGTGTCGTGGTATATATACACGTATATACTCGAAACTCGTGCAGAACTTATACAGATTTCCGGACCGCACAACCGCCTTTGTGCGATTTGTTCTCCTGTAAGTGATTGCGCGGCAAGTATAGCGCGACAAAGCCGCGTCGATCAGCGTCGCGGTCGTGTTTTCATGTGTCTATATACGACTTTGACTTTATACGGCAACTGGTTTCGGCAATTACGTTGCCGCCGAGACTCGCGATGATCAAAGAGACACCGCAAGGACGATCTTTCGGTGGAAGTTTATCGATCGCTTTGACTACGAGCGCTCATTGGCAAGCCTCTGATATCGAGATCCCATAACAACTCGCAAAGGGCGCACTATAGCAGTACACATACAAATTTATATACGCGATGAGAGAGAAGGAAGATTGAATACACAGACTCGTCTGTAGCTATAGCTGCTTTGCTATCGATTGTGCTAGAAACAAACGTGCGCACATTTTTCAGTGTACAAGCAGCATCGATGTGATGATTTTCGGGAAAAAAAATTTTTCCGCTGCCACGTCGTGTTCGAGGACTTTGCAACAAGTTCTCTCTGCACGTGAGAGACGTCTCACTGCCTCCTTGACGCTCTTTTGTTTCGGTTTCAAGTGATCCGAAAAGTGCGCACGGAGAAGATTATTCCGCCGCGGTTATATTCGACGATAAATATTTTTGTTTCGTCGATCGATTACCGTGTAAACTCGCATATAGCCACTTGTTCGACACACACTGCGGACGAGCGAGCTCAGGCACAACTTCATCGACAATATCAATCGACGCGACGACATGTTGTGTGTGCGAACAAAGTTTCGTCTTACCTTAGAAATTTTATTCAATAGGTCGAATTATAGTGTAAGAATAACAAGTGAGTTATTGCGCATCGAAACGGCAACATAGTGGGGACAAGCAATCACATTTTTGGCCAAAATTGCGCGCGATATTCAAACATAGAGTTTTAGTAATTACTTCTCGACGTCAAAAAAACAAAAAACATTGTGAATCATATATTTATAAAGTATAACGCTAAATTATACTAGCTGTAATAATATGAGAAGAGAAAATAAAGTTAACATATATAAATATATAAATGTGTTTTATTAAAAACATGACACGCATCAATCTATTGTTGTCTAATATATAAATCTTTTGGAAACGTACAAAACGACAGATTTTTTATTTCTGAGTGAAAAATACGATTTTTACAATATTTAATGCAACACGTTGGCATTTTTTTGTTTGATGTTGTGATTAGCGTGTACATAACAACGTGATGTAAAATATAATCGCATGTGTAACAAAAAATAAAACAAAATAACAATGTCAAAATAATATATATAAAATGTACATATTATGTTAACAATTCTATATGTTTGAATATCGCTTCCAAACTCGGCCAAAAATGTGATTGACAGCCCCTACTTATGTTGTCGTCCATATTGCTTTCACGATTTTGGCCAAATCTCTGATTGGTTGCTACTTCGTATTTTTGGAATAACTCACTTGTTATTCTTACTATATAAGTCGAATTATACAAACAGAGTGGAGAACAAAAATATTTCCAAATATTTCCAAAATATAGACAAACTAGCTGTGCTGGAAATTGAGGTGACTTTTAGGATGATCGCATTTCCCAGTTATCGATGCTCGTTTCGACGGTAACCGCGTTCACCAAGCGAGGAGCGCCTTGAATATGAAACAGGCGCTTTGTAACAAGAGTGTGGGATTCGCGAGATGAAGTGGGTATCTCTCGATTTTGCGCTTTCGTTCCGTAGCAAATAGCGTCGCATTTACCTTCTGCTGAGAAACGTTTCGCTTCACTTTTATTCGCATGAGACATCGCGCTTGTCATTGTAAGCGTGTCTCCGAGCTTAAGTGGAACAAACGGAGTTCCGCGACCGTTTTCGACGAGAATTCTCGCTGACTTTCTTGATATATAAAGGTAACACGATGAGAATCGTCGAGCGGAACGATGAGGTTTCGTTTCCTCTACGCTGACGCGGGAAACGAAAGCCGTCGTCAAGTTCGTCGACGAACTCGATTGTTACGACTCTCAACAGTTGGAACTTACGACCGCGCAATTAGACGTCTCGGACGTTTCGCTCTCTGACGAGGCGACTTCACGACGCCGCGAAAATTTAACGAGCGAACTGTCCACCACCACTCCTCGCTCACATTGCGAGAATAGTAAAAAGTCACTTCGCCCTGCGTGCTAGACGGCCGGAAGACAGGCGAGAGAGCAACAGGTTCCCTCTCCTGTATACACATAAAACGAGCCTGCCGATTCTCCTATTCAGTTACTTAGTCACGCTAATTTTTATCGTTAAACTATCCTGGACTTTTCATAATGATATGTATATATGTAATAATGAGACTTTTGAAAATCAATAAGCAGCATGTTTCACGCCACCAAGGTAAAATATTACATAGTAGGAAAGATTTTCGTACTGTTACGTGCCGCGATTCTTGTCGTCACATCAAACCATATCTTTATGACCTTATTTGTTTAATAAATACAGACCGGTAAAACTTCCTCTCTTACTCAAACAATCCCTCTATTAAATTCCTTCCTTATCCTTCCGCCCAAAACTTTCAACTCGCCGATAAATAAATATCACGAGCCCTAGAAACGAAGATCTAGCACATACGTTTTTAGTCTAAGACGCAGTCAGTTCTCGTTTGCAGTTCAGACGAGCAACACCACATCTCAGCTCTCGATAATAAAGCACATTACGGAATATATTCCGCATTTTTATTTCTTCATTACGTGGCTATCCGGCCACGTAATTGAAGAGAACTTTCTAGATTTTACCTATCTAAACGTCACGTAATGAACAGTACGCATTTAGATGGGTAAAATTTAGAAAGTTTAATTTATTATTTGACATTGCGTATGACGATTTTGCGTGTTTTTCATATGTGTGACGGACGAGGAAAACATGTAAGCCGAGAAAGGCGAAAACAGATAGCCGATAAGAGAGTCGCAAATAAACAGCCGAAAAGAGAAGTCGCAAACAAAAGTCGAGTCGAGTGAGTAGAGTCGAGCGAGGTGCCGAAAGTTTAAAAAAGTGAATGTGCCGCGTTTAATTTACATGTGAATTCTATTGCCTCAATATATATATTATACATATACATTTTCACGTCTCTCTAAGACTCTCACGATTTTCTAAGACTATAAACCTCCACATCCGCAATTTTCCTACAGTACGCGATGCTCTCTCGAATAGCATCGAAAGAATGTTGCCGTGGGGTTTTTAAGTGGTAAGAATCTGACACTACTCTCAACTTTTTCCTGGGAGTTGGGGGTGGAGATTTTCCCCACGTAAAAAAAAACAATTTCTCGTTTGTTCGTTGAACGTGCTATATTTAAATGTGCATTATAGAGTCGTAAAAAATTTAACGTTAATAATATAACTAGACGATATTCTCGATTGAATATCGCAAAACAAAGTCTCTTTAATAAAAAAAGTAACTGCCATATATTAATTTTCGATGTTAAGCAACAAAATCGACTGCAAAAATAGTGCTCTGATATTTCTATTTGGCTGGAAAAAGTTGTTCTTCGCACAAAATGGAACGAAATCGAGAAATATCGTTTCCGCCTTAAAATATGTTATACGTGTTGCTTTGTATATTTTATCACATTTGAAGAATGTTCTTCTCACACACATACACACACACACACAATGTTTCCTGTGTACTTCAACGTGTTTGCTTTTTTAAGCTCGCTTGGGGAAATACTTTATAGCGAAACGAAATATTCAACTCATCACACTTGGTCTAAATGATGAATGTCGTTTTCTTAGGTATAGTTTTTGGCGTTTCACACAAAGGAAATAAATTTGGTTTCTATTTTATCCCCTTTTACTTCGTGAATAATTACAACTAAATGCACGAGCGAGGAAATAAGTTCTATCTTTCATATAGAATTTATAAATACGCAATTACATATATATATGTGTGTATATTTATCTTTTAAATAAACTACTGAATTTATTTTCTTATCGAGTTTTTATTAGTAAATATAAATAGCAAAATTATTTAATCCATTTGTTTTAATATTCTCTAAATAAATTCCCGTTAGCATTGTCGAGTGTTGGAACACAATTTATAAAATACATTTGTTAAAATTAACAAAACAAATGACAAATACACATCACATTATTTTTGTAGTTACGTTAAAAAAAACTTTGAAACAATTTAATTCATTTCAGAGACTTTCGTTGTTTAATCAAGGCGTTCTTTTTTAAATGTGTGCGCGTATAATTAGTTTTGCGAGAAAAATGTATATTACACGCGCAATTGTGACACAAGCGTGTTGCAATATTGAATGCGTATAATCGATTCTGGCGACTAGTAGAAAATAGACACTAACTATTACAACGAGGAAGTTAATGTAAGTTTTTTCTTCGTATGACGTCCTTCTTAAAGAGCTAGATACGTCCCACTTTGCCAAGCCTCAACCCAGTTTTCTCTAAGCGGCTGTGCGCGATCATGATCGCACGTCGATATAAAATTCAAAACCTCGCAACTCGTAGTTTTGTTTGTTATGCCATCTCAGCGTGTTCGTGCTACTTCACACTTCTTTACGCGCAACATTGCGGAATATGTAAAATCAAGATCAAGTAAACTCTGCAAAGTCATAAATGTAAGAAATACGCTCGAGTGAGCGTAGTGGATAATATCATATAACAAATAGCGTTCACGTATTGAGAATGTAGAAAAAAGTTACTTATAGTGCTTTCGCGCGTAAATATATACTAGATGTTCTTTTTCTCTTTTTGTTAATTTATAACCACTTAGTATAATTAATGCTTGAGTTTCTTGTATGTATGTACATATGCTGCGGTTTTTCTCTGTAATTCTTTGTCTTCCCGTTTCTCCGTACACGGAAATTTCTCCCGCAATTTTTTATATCTCCTAATTCGTAATGTTCGTGGTTTTTGCACCGCGAAACACAAACCAGTCATTTGGAAAAGAGAGGAGTTATTTTCCTCGTCGAAAACAAAGCTTCGCTCTCGGTTCTGACGTTCCTCAGCTGAAACTCGAGACAAAAGATACGACATAAATTGCACCGCGCCGAATCTGCCGAAATCGACGCGGAGAATAACAAAAATTCATCAACGTTAATGAAAAATACATTTTTCAATTAAACCACCTGCGCCGCATGGCGACGTTTTTCGCGAGTGTAGGTACATATTGAATTTCCGCTGTCGCACCATCATGCAACCGTGTGTCTCGAATTTCTGATTTACATCGAGAGCATCGAATTCATTATATAATAATAAATGTGAAAAAAATTGGAAATTTTTAGCGGAAAATTATGATTTTATTAACAAGGGTCAAGTTCTCAAATCTTTCTCATCAGCGGCTAAACGCGACATTATATAGGGATGTATTTTATTGATAAATGTCGGAAATTTAATATTGCAGTATCATATCATTATGAGCAGTTTGGCCATAAAAGATATACAGTTCTTTCACAAATCTTCGCTGAGATAAGAACCTAGAAATGATATATTAAAACATTTATGAACGCGCACGCTCGCGCGTAAAGTGTAATATCTCTGAAACAACTTTTATTTATCGAAGCGCGTAGGGGTTTACGTTCAATAACGATTGACCAACACACTGCCTGTCGTATTGTGAAATATGTTATAGCAGCGCGATGGGTATTTGTATTGATATAAGAGTATACGAGTAACTTTTAGAACAAGACAAACTTCTCTCTGGTTGTATTGGCTATCGCGGCCATCGCGTTCGCGAGCACCTTTACAAGCACCAGCTTTCTTCGACTAGCTTCGAGTGACTCGATGAAAATTCGCAGACGATCGATTGATTCACTCTGTGTCATAATTACACATTTTCTCCAATGTTTGTTTTCGCGATTGCTTTTGATTCCATTTATCACAACAGTGAAAATCAACACGACAATTCCCGCATAGAAATTTGTCTGGAATCTAATTAATTAAAATCCAATCGGATTTTCCAAAAGAAAATCTGTGCGGATTCGGATTACAAGTGTTTTGAAAACGAGATTCTAACTTCTAGAATATTAGAAATTATTTATTTTGAAGTTACTCTAGAAATTCTGTTCGGTTTCTGTCTCTTGATTCTATTCAGAAAAGCCAGATTGGAAAAACACTAAGATTCTTAATTGGAATCATATGCATATTTATCTACTTTGGATATTCTGACAGGAATTTATACAATCTTTGAGAAAATCTTGGAAAATTTCTATGCAGGAACACGAAGAGGCGAATCAATGTGTAACGAGAGGCTTGGTCAGATTTATCGACTCGTCGTTTTTAGTCGCTTTAATCCATCAGGCGTGACGTACTTACAAGCTTAGTTATCTTACGAACATCCTCTGAGTCTTTGTTAACGGATGACAGTTTAACATAGCTAAGTTAAGATGTGTGCGTACTTATATTAGATAGTATTCACAAGAAAAAAAGTCAATATATGTAATAATTTTTTTTTAGTAGAAAATAGCCAGAATAAGACTAGAATAAATTGAAACGTGTTTATAACGTCGTTATTAATGCAAATTGAAGTATTCGATTTAAGTATATATCCGGCAGGATTTCTATTAAATAACGTTAATATTTAAAGGATTTATAAAAGATAAAATAAGAAGAAGATAATTTAATTCGCTTGTCACAAACAATTTAAAAGCTATAAAGATTGAAGGAATTATTTTAATATCAGAAATTCAAGAGTTCTTACATATATTTGTCAACAACATAAACACAACTAATAAAATGCTTTCTTTTCAATCTTCACGTGCTCGATAGTAGAGATTTAACGAGTCAATGTGGGTGTGTGTTTAATTATTTTTATTAACTTCAATTTATTTTTCTAGCCGCATTGTACCAAACAGAAACTATAGTTTGCACGATACATGTAATACTCCCGCATTTTCGCTATAAGAAACAAAACGTATATATATATATATATCTAAAAATTATATGTATAACCACACATACAAATTATGCAAAGTGCTTCAGAAATCAAGTGGCCAAACTTTGGCATCGTATTTTTCTCCCTAAGGATGAAAAAAGATCACAAACGTAAATTTGGAAACTCTCCCTCTTTGATATATAGACTTCTTGTTTATAAGAGAATATTTTAGAAATGCTTGTAACTTACTTAAAGAAATTGCTAATGTCCTTCCGCAAAAATACACGCTTTGCATCGACGTTTCAAAGACTGTCGAAGATGTTTAAAAAGTTCTGGGTGTATTTCGAATTCTGTCGCATGCAGCAACAATCCGGTGCTACAGGCTCTTTCTCTTTTTGTTTTTTTTTTTTTTGTTTTTTTGTTTTTTTTTTGTTTTGTTTTAGAAGAGGAAGAGTTTCCGAACTTATGTTTACATGACCTTTTTCATCTTTAGGAAGGACAGAATGTGATACTAAAGTTTGGCCACCTATTTCTGAAGCATCCTGTATATATATATTTTTACGTGCACTCTATTGAGAAAGTGTGTTTCTAGCAATTGTAATTGTTTCGTGTTGTATTGCCAGTTTTTTTCGTGGATAAAAGTATTACGGTGACTCTCTTTGTAAAGGAAACGACGTTATACTATATTGTCGTTGAAAACAAAAACAGAAGAATAATGCTATCTCCACGATAGACGTTTTTACTTAATACGAATGGAATTGGGCTGCTGCAGAGTAAAAGCTTAAATTCAACCCGGAACACTTCCGCGAAAATGCGAGCAGAAACGGAACATCAGTTCCACTTAAAATCCTACTTGATCCCGGCGCTAATCCTATAGCACCAGTAAACGCCTCGATAACTAGCTTCCACTTGTGTAAGCGGACAATGCAAAAGTCCGAGTTGTTTTTGCAAGATGATATAAATTTTTGAGTCAGAACCGCGCGTCTAGAGAATTAAGAACAATGCGATATTTTATCGTACATACAAGTGTGGAGCTGCTCTCTCGACAACGGCAGGCAAATCGTAGAAAAATCGTGTCGCCGCTTTGTGGATTGAAAAAAAATTTGCGTCCTTCTTGAAATTGTTTTCACAATTCGCCGTTCCACGTGGATTCGCTCGGTCCAAGTGGGTCATCGTTTTTAGCTATTGTCTCAACGGTATATACATATATCGTCGATATTGGATATAGACAATAGTATCTCGATATCGGCCGCATTCGAAGTTCGAAGGCAATAGGAAATTAGCACGCCGCATGGGCGCGAATTAGATAATGCACAACCGCGCGTCGATCCAGTCCCGCTGCTGGCAGTGTTATACGCGATAACTCTTCTCGTGATTAGATTACTTAAAACTGTCGTGATTGAATCCCCATCCCGTTGCCAGACCGGCAATAAATCCGATGAGGACAGGAGTATAACTTGTAATCGGATTCCGTTGTTGATGCAATAGCAACGCAGCGGAATCAATCAACGTAAATATGCGGGCAATAAAGAAAAAAAAAACGTTTCAATCGTATATTTCCGCGACAGAGCTGCGTTGGCATTATGAGATTCGCGTTGCGCTGAATATGTATCAGAGAAACGAATGAATTTTTATTATTCTTGTTAGGAAAATTTATGTTTTTTCCATTATTTTGCATTATATACCATTATATACACACGATAAATTATATATTTGAAGCAACGGCGAATTATATATTTTCGTACTTTGATGTATATACTCTCGGTTTAACGTTGCAATAAATAAAATAAATTGTTAAACATTATTCCGCAATGATGATGATAATTTACGCTGATCATCGCGTCGCTTTATAAACATTTATAAATGGCAAATCTTCCGCACCCATCCCCCGTCTTGTAATATTTGGACATCCCCGATCGATAATCACAACATGATGCATTTAATTAAGCAAATAGGTGGTCTCTAATTATTGGAAATGATGTGACATAACAATCCGTTATTCCGTTAAAATCCAATATCGTATTACATGGAAAACCACACGCGCGCGCACACACACATACAAGACGCTTTGCTTAATTTCATGCCAAAGTAACTTTGATGTAGATTATGTAGAATACATATCGACAACAGAGACATACATATGTGTTAAATGCAATGGAATTGCGGAGAGATGCGAGTAGAACACGGAGTGTGACTGGAGGCGCAGCGTGCGCGATCGGTTACCACGTAATAATATTCCTTCTTCAGTTGGCAAGCCTCGATCATTATTCTGTTCGAGTATACTTGCTCATTTACTTACGGTGCAAACACTCCGAGCAAGGCTGACCACTCCGATGGTCGCGGCGAGATTTAGACGCCTTCAATACGCATCGGTATTTAAGAGGGTACTGGAGCTCGACCTGTAAACTGGATAGAGATCTGTAAACCAATGTTTTAAAAACCTAAATTTCTCTAATTTCTAAGTTTATTTACTGCATCACATAAAAAGTGCTTCTACAGAAGCAAATAAATATAAAAAACTATATATAGTGCTTTTGAAAATATATATAATGCTCTTTTAAACTCTTTTTTTTTCATTCATAATGATAGCACATGACAATTTATACTGTCATCACGAAAATCTTTTTTCTCGTCAACTACACATTCCAATCATAATCTGAATGACTCATTAGATCTTTTTTTGTCATACTTATAAAATACTTATTGCGCTAATATAGTGTAAATACGTACATAAGCTTAGAAATAATTCTACATACATGAACATTTGGTGAGATTATAGAAGAAAACTTTATGCTGAATTTTGACATTCCAAAGAACGAGCGCAATTTACTTATTTTTGTAGAAGCATTTTGGATTTGATGCAGTATATACGACACAAAACGAAATATTAGAAACGTCGGTTTGGTCTCTATAGTCGGTATCCAGTACTCTCTTAACTCGTGATAACTCGTTTAATCGCTGAGATAAGACAAATCACGATTTCATTGTACTCTACTTACTACTTTATCGGCGCGCACACGACGAAACGTGCGAAGAATATTTCCTACACTTGACCAATTCTGGAGAGACTTTTACTTATAAATTCGCTCACAGATCCGAAATCAATTTTCCCTCGACGAAAAGATCGACCAGAGATATTATTATTCGTCGGGTAGGTCTTTCAATTTTTGACATAAAATACTTCTGTATCTTTGTTTCGAAAGTAATCTCAGGAGATTGAATTTTCCACAACGAGATGTTCTTTCTCAAGCGTCCTCCTGTCTCGGAAACATAGGCGCGAGCTTTGAACACGCAAAATAATGAAAAGAAAACAGAATGTCGTCACGTCCTGGGTTTCTCTCTCTCTTTTTTTTTTCCTCACGTTCCGGTTTTCTTTACGTTATTATAATTTAATTTATACCGTCGTTATTAAGTGATGAGATTTACGGCGGAATTCTCACGGGAATGCCACGAGCGACGACGCTATGGTCGATGAACCTCCTATGGATACTCGCCAGTTATAAGATTTATTGCGAGTCACTGAGCGTCGAGATTCCAGTTTACACTCGACCGCTTTAAAGCAACGGATAAACGGATTTCAAGAGACACATATAACCACGTTGTCCACAATGCGTTTTCGAGTTTAACGTCGGATGTAATGGTCACACAAGTCATATACGTTCCCATTTAAGTACCTCGCGCTTGATGTTACTTTTTTAACGTTTCTTTCGCTATTTCATAAAATAAACAAGGTAAAATAATCGGAGATTGAATCATAGATCCAAGAAATATAACGTTATATCCGAAAAGTTGCGATCGCGTGTAGAAAATGCACTACTTTAAGCGATTATAAATGCGTTCTCAGGAAATTGTGTAAATTGTTGTGTATGCTAGGTCAAGATAAGGTTTATTATATAGAGAAAACCGAAAAAAAAAAAAAAAAAAAAAAAAAAAAAAAAAAAAAAAAAAAAAAACTACAATTTGCACGACGTATAATTGCAGAATAATCCCACGCGACAGATATGAAAAAAAAAATGTACCTGATAACTGACAGATAATTTGAATATTTAAATGAAACGGATCGAAAATTCAAATGAGAAAACGAAGAAAAGAAAAAAAGAGAAGCAAAATGAAAAATGACCGAGGTAGTGAGCGCTTTAACGCAGATCTTTCGGTAAAACTTGAGACGTGTTTTTTTTTGCGGCCACGTGACTGCTATACACTGTTTTCTGGTTGCAATCTGCATTTATAAATTCCATCGAGTTTATTCGACAAACATTTAAATGGCACATATATGTCAAATATGCATAAAAATCGATAAACGAGAGCGTAGATGTGATCAATGTGTTTCTATATATTTTTCTTAAATATCAAACGCGCGATCGGATCGCTTTGACTTTACAACGGCGTTTACAGCTGTCTTGTCTGAGGCGGTAATTCATTCGCTCGTGGCAAAAGTGCTTTCACTTTTTTCAACTTCGCCGATCAAAGCAGTTCGAGAATTCCTCGTCGCTTAAATAAAAAGACTCCGCGTTTGAACATCTGCACGCAATGTCTACATAATACGTATTTCAGTATAATTATATCCTCGATTCGCTCAATGATTAAAATTACTCATATCCTAAGATAATGGACGAATCACAAAACGTCACAAGTTTAATTAACATATTACATTTCATTTAGTTTCTAATAAGTTTTTACTTTAAAATAAAATTTTCTTTAAAAAAAGAAACGAGTTTTTCGTTATTTTATAAATGTTTATTATACGAGACATGCACACGTCGAATTTAATGCATTTTTATGTAGAATCGTAAATAACTGTGGAATGAGACACGTGACAACGAATTTCGGGAAAAGAGCGAGAATTCGCTGAACGTGGATTTATTTCGTGTGGCTAATATGTGCTCAGCGACTGTAGATAACGCACGTACTAATTAAAACCACTTCAAATAAAGTGCAATTAACGATACTCGAGTTTCGAATGAATAAATTTTTGAATGGCATTATTTTTGTGGTTCATATTGCAATGGTGCTTTGTGCAAATCGGTCAAAAGTTAAAAATCATCAATTTACTTCGCGGCTTGTGCGTTTACTTTTATTCTTCGCGTTTTTAATGTTGCGCACGCGCGTATACTCGTGTAAAAATATTAGAAAGTTACTAAAAAACTTATAAAACTTACAGCCAAGCGTCTGCGGAAAATAAATTTCTCATTTTTATCGATAACTCATCGAAGTGTTTCAGTTTGTCAATTTCGCGAAATTAAAGTGACCACTCACATCACATTAATGATATAATCCAGCGCACCTGTAATCAGTCCGCTTAAAAAAAGCGCAGTCTGCGGAGTGAAAAAAATCAATGAGGTAACCTTTACGTGCGACATGACGACGTGACGCGCTATTCTGCTCGGTTTTCTCTCCTCGCTCACTTGTCTTTAATGATGCTTGAAGGAAAGCGCACGCGCACGTGCTATATGCATACATAATCGCGTATTTATGAACAAGAAAAAGCGCAAAGTAATCGCGCGTTCTACAAAACAAGGTGCTAATTTGAGGAAAAAAAACTGAGAAGAGAACGTACCGTGAAAAGAGTTTGACTACATGGTCTCTGTGGACATAGAAGCTTCTGAAAAGCTTTAAAAAATGCAATGAGGGATCAAGAAAATGCCAAGATTAAGCGCGCAAGAGAGAGGAAGGATGCTATATTAAGTCGGACAAGAGAGAGCGTGCATGAGCACGGTGCTTCGATGACATTATAGCTTGAACGCTCCCGTAAAGAAGAACGATACGCGAAGCGCCCTGATCGCGTAATCAAGCTTGAGAAAGTACGAGAAGATTATATAAAATGCACATCGAGCGTCTCTCTCTCTCTTTCTCTCTCTCTCTTGCGCGCGCGCGTCCGGAGAGAGAGATCAATGAAAAGTGACGGAAATCGCATCGACTAAGAAGCAGGAACAACAAGAGAACATTACAATGCGCACGTCAACAACTACCTACTCGCGAGAAACGGTCTTGTTTTATCTCGTCTTGTTTCAAGACCTCATCGAGACGAGAGAACACACTATTATCCTCCTTGCGCGCGCTTACGCTCTTGTCATGTGATATCTTTGTAACGCGCGTCTCTTTTCTCTTTTTGCCAATCTAATCTGATGGTGCGTGTAACATAAAAATTCGAGGTACGCGCATTCATGAATTTTTGATATCGCTTCGCCGCGCAACAAAAAGTGATTCTCGAGCGAATATTCATTCGCTGCCGGTATACGCGACGACGACGGCGGGAATGTAACCGGAAGCTATTCGCGTCTGTATCGACCGCGCGTCGCGGAAATACGAACTTTTATGCAACGAGAAGTAGACTCGGGCGCAGGAAGCTCAGAGAAGCTCTGTGGGCTCTCACCGACGACGTAGAAGGGGCGCTCTTCTAGAGCGAATCAAGACGCGTTTCACAAGAACGCGCGGAATTAACGGCAGTTGTATATTGAAGTCGCGCCGCGCGTCTCAATAGAACGGGTTTGTGAATTCGAAACTCTCGGTCGCGAATAATCGCGATACACTCGAAGTGATCTTTATCGAAAGACCCAGCCGGGCATAAAGCTCAAAGCGATATTGCAAAGAACAAGAGTCGAGCTCGTCGCTCGAGTGACTCTCGGTTTCTGTTAAAATGCGTTTATCGTAGCAAAGGAACTTTTCTAGTTCGTCGAACGGACTCGACTACCGTCGTCATCGTCGTCGTCGGAGGCTTCTTCGCTTCGTTGCGCGTGCACTTTTCCGCCCGGAAAAGTAGAGTCGAGCGATTCCTTGGTTGCGTTGTGTGCGTGTCTATACTGGTGTCGACACAACGTGCCTTATTCTCGCGCAGGTTTTCGCACGGGAGCGTCGGGAACTCGTCGTTCTTGCTCAACTGCAACGGGGCGCGTTCTGCGATCCTTGCATCCTTTCTCGCACGTGACATTAAGAGTATTTTATAACGAACGCGTGACAAAAATTGTGTAAAAAAAGTGTATACGTTGTTGCGGCACACTTGATACTACAATATGTCAGATAATAATTGATATGATTTTATTAAGGTTACAATCTACGCGATGATCAGTTAAATATAGAATTCCGTTTGGATTTCGTTTTTCTATTAACTTTTGCGCGCTAATTGTGCCAATTTATTATCGTTAATTGAGAAAATTACATATATCAGAATCAATCACGTTTGCATAAAACCAGATTTAATATTAATTGCGTATAATTTTGTAATGAATTAAATGCGTGTATCTTTTGCGGCTTTATGAAAAAATCTCGCGATTTGTCGCGATTTATTACTTTCTTTTCGAATAAGCAGTGACAAAAAAAATGTTATTCGTGTTTTACCCAAGCGTATGAACTATTATATCAATGTATCGACAGTTCTGCTGCGTATGCACAACTTTGTACTTTATATCTTTGGTACTTGAGTGTGTGACGCGAAGCTCGACGTTTGAAGCGTGTGTTCGCGAAAAGTTTCGAGAGCATCGATTCGAGCTTGCCTATAACTTCAATAAACGAGTTTCCGCTTTTAGTAAAAAACTAACGAAGGAATAATAAAACTGTGAGAACAACCTTAAACACCGAGTAAAATGTCAACTTGCGCAAACAATAATGGCGAACGCCGCGTTTTATTCTCGTTTCGCAAAATATACGTATATCACATATACTGTCGACGAGCTTTGAGATTTTTAGTTGTCATTCTTCATACCTGTTGAAATCGCGCACAGTAATGATTTTTCAGCTCGAGTAATCCGCGATTGCGCATTTTTATAATACGAGAAAGAAATGAGATGTTTCTTTTCTCAAATATCGTCGTCGTGCATTTGTTTCGTACAGCGCTACGTCAAAAAGGCGGACACAAAATAATACACACGCGCGCGCACAAAAAAGATATTTCGATAAAAAGTAATTCGTAAGAAAAGATAATTCACATATGCACTTATTTATTTCGTTTAATAGTTCTTTAATTAGGGAAGTTTAAAACTTTTAACCGTTTAGAAATTTATCGTCTTGAATGTCTATGTGTTTAAGGTGAAATATGTTAGATATAAGTATGTTTTTGGTTTTGAAGGAAAAAAAGGAAAAGAAAAATGTAGAAAACCGGGAAGAGAACATAAAACCAACCTACGGTTGAACTATATGATGCACATGTGATTGTGTTAATTGACTTCGTACTTTATGCGACAAAGGTTAGACAAACGTATGCGAAAATTACAGAGAAACCACTATTTACGAGTTGAGGACTTTAAACACTTGCGGTAGAGAAAAATTACTAATTAAAAGGTCACGTACTTTCGCGCAAATATTTCAATGGAATTCTCGGAAGTGGATATTTTGCGTATAAAGTAAAGAAGAAAAGATAATTCCGAGATATAGACAAGAAAATCAGCATTTGGAGGAGCTTTTAAACACTTATGCAAATCCGGATTCGACCAGCACTTCCTCGTCGAGTGCTTCTCCCGCGTGAAATCTAAGCGCGATAGTAAAGCACCTGATGCATCTCTCCGTTCCGACTCTCGTCCGAAATAATGTTGAATTATACTTTTGATTAATTAAAGCCTTAATCGCATCGAATGCTCGAATTCATCGAACAAATGCGCGCTGAACCTTTGGAGCATTACAAAATCCGAATAACAAATTTACATTTACCCCGACATATGTATCTCTCGCGCGTGCGGCGGCATACGCGTTTCATCTCGCATAAAGATTTTTGATGCAACCACAACGGAGATGCAGATCTATGAATCTGATGCACGTAACAGAGAGTGGAAATTGGCCGCGGAAAGAGTTCAACTATGGCAGGAATATTTGAGAGCGCACAGCTTGCGCATTGTGAAATTAATAATCGTATTAATTCTGCGGTTTCTACGTAAAAACTTGAGATGCGCAAATATTTGCGAGCGATCTTCTGCAAACTTTCACGATATTTTCTCCCTCTCTCTCTCTCTATTTATCTATCTATTTATTTATCTATTTCTATCTCTATCTCTCTTTACATTATCTATCTCGAGATAAAAGATTTCCTCGAAAAGAGAGACACGTGTGCGGCGATGCTGTTCCGGTATAATGAAATTTTCCGCAGGAGATGAAGAACCGCGATTGCTCGTTATATGGGGCGGATGTTTTTTTTTTTTTTTTTTTTTTTTTTGTCAGCGATGGTTATTGCCGTTACCAATATCATTAGACTCCATCAGGGAAAGTTTAATGCTTTAAAAGTTTCTATAAAACGAAACGACTTGCGCGCACGAGCGTTGCGCTCCGCCAAGCCTTGTTCGAATGAGAAAATGGAATTTCAAACGAAGCACTCGGAATCCCTGTTTCGTTTTAGCACTTTGGCAAAGCAAGATCTACAGCTTTTGTAAAATAAAACGTGAATGCATTCTGTTATACAAAGCCGAGTAAACATCACCAGTTTTCTCACTATAATACTCGACTTGATCCTTTTGTTGTAGCATATTCTTGTGTACGAATTAATATACCAATATCTCTCCGTCTCGCGCATCTCCTATCCGAAGTGGAAAACAATATACGGAATTTCAAATTTGTGTACAGAACTGGAGAGAGCAACCTGTTTGTTTTGTTGCTCAGAATATTGCTGCCGTTGATATATTGACAATATTGGTGAAATTTTAATATTGTTTACAATTTACAAAAATATTTAAGTGTGTATTCTGTATGGATTTGTGTAATTTAGAAAAAATATTTTGAATTAAATTTTTTTTTATACGAAAATCTGCAATACAAAAAGTATTGCAGATTTTCGTATTAAAAAATTTTAATTCAAAATATTTTTTCTATTTTGCAGTCAGTATATATTAAATACTAAAAAAAAAAACAATCATTAACACGTAATTATTTCGTATTGTTTCTAAATATTGCTATAAACACTCAGTTAATAACAATGATTACAAATCTCGAGTTAAATCAAGCAGTAAGCACGTTATTCGTTCGTTTAAACGCAGATTTCCTTCGATATCCAGCTGAGTAAATTATTTTTTATTACTCTATGTAATATATACGTCCAATTTCACAACGTACAGTCTTGAAAGATATCCGGCTTTCTCCGGGCTTTTGTTAGCAAAGTTCACACAAACTGATCGACCGATTTACATTAAACGAGACTGATTAATTATGCACAAGACTATGTGAAAGAGAACTGCTGTTTCTTTTAACGGAAGCTGTCGTCAGTGACGTCGCAACTCATTAATTATCGAAAACTTTCATTATTTCGTTACGCAAATAAATGAGCAAGCACTGATAAATAATAAAACTGCAAGCAGCTGTGATTTTGAGATATCGCACACATTATACATACCATTTCGTAAACTCTTTTTTTTTATCCTTTAGTTATAGTTACGTTCTTTTAATGTATAGAGAGAACGAGAGAAAAATTATCTATGTACTTTTATATTTTTCAATCAGAGATTCTTCTTTCTTATTATTTCTTCTTCATGTTATGAAACTCACTTCAAGTTGAAAAACTTTTAAATCACATAGAAAGAAACTTGTACATTTAAGAATCAATTTAGTTTTTCTTGATCTTTGAATAAAACTTTGTCGCAGCAAAATCAATTTTACGATAAATTGTTTTAGACATATATTGTGTTCTACGCAATGATCTTTGGCATTCTTCCAAAAATATATATGTAATTTATTTATCCTCGTGATAAAAGTATGTAATAAATCAATATTCTCAAATTTCACGTTAACAAAATCAACTGCAAATCTGTAGACAAGATGCAATGTTCGAAGTATACTTTTTTGCTCGTAATGGAGATAAATTCAACTTTTGTTTGGATCCGTTAACCCAATGTATCACGCATCCGTGATATTTCTTAGAAAAAAATTAGGCTTTTCTACAAAAGATCGTTAATCTTCTCATTGTCCCCAGAGTTACCACAATGATTAAGTCGAATATTTGTGTAATTTCGCCAGATTTCCCAGCGCTTGCTCATCTCATCAGCCGTATCTCATCAGTATTATCTACGACGAGGACGTATCGTGACTTTCATTAAGCGAAGAACGAAGGCGCGCTAATTCGCGGAAGCGTGCGATTGCCAGGAATCGAGTGGCCTGAGGGAGTTAGCGTGCCTCGCAAGGGTGCGTTTACTGCCGGCCGCCATTTACGAGGCAGTACGAGGTAGGTAGGTAGAGATGGAGTAAGCAGCTAGATAGATATACATATAGGTGGCTGGAAAATCCTTCGCACGAGCTCGCGTACTCAGCGTCGGCGTAGTACGATTCCCACCGACGAGGAACACCTCTGACCCACCTGTTACTATCGGCAGTTTATCTGACCACGCGAGAGGGAGAGAAAGCACAACCGGGAAAATCGCGCGTCGCGCCTCTCCGTTCTGCGTGCTCCTCCGTCGTGCGTGACCTTTGCGGCCTCCAACGGCGGAAAATGCGCGATGTCGTCGACTGAGGAAAAAAAAAAAAAAGTGACGTGTCATTTGCGGCAACGAGAAATTGCCGACACACACACATACATTCCGCCTCGCTCGTATCGCGGCGATCATAGCCCGCCATCCCGAATTTGCATTTTGCACTCCTCCCACCCTCGTGACTTGCGGCTCGTAAAGATGTCCGCGCCAGCTTGCTCACGAGGCACGACGCGGGGAAAAGTCTTTATTTTCTACTTCTACATCGTTCATTTTATTCAACACTTTTGTTAAAAAAAAAAAAAAAAAAATTACACGCATACACACAGAGGAAAACGTTTTCGAAGAGTTCCGTATATTTTCGCTTTACAGGAAACTAGAAATTAAAAACTTTCGATATTTTAATTAATAAGAAGAAACAAATGCTTCTGTCTTCTAACACACTCCACTCAATAAATTAATTACATTATTGTAATACTTGGTTTCAATACAAGAATGCATTGAACAATCTTCGATACAGGAACATCAAACACAGCGGTATCGGTCAAATCAGCCCGCGAGCATCGAATGTACGCTAGTCATCAAAGATCGCCTAATGCTATTAATCATCGAGAGCGACGTTTAGGATAAATCAAAATCCTCAGCGTGAGAGAGAGCGCAAGGGTGGGTCTGCGAAGCGGACCCCGTATACCTTTTCACCGAGTGCGATCCTCACGAGTGTGATGCTACGTCGTCGCATCGCAGCACTGATTACGTCGAACTGGCGAACATACTTGTGCGCGATTGCTCCTCGATTGCGTGTAGCCGTGAGAGAGAAGGGCCCACGCATATCACAGTAGAACACGTCCGACTCGAGTCAGACGTGAGGCGCGCGTCCTGTTGCGCCTGATGAGCGTTGGACGCGGCACGCGGCGGACGAGGTCGCTTCGGTCTGATCGTAACGGAGTCGCATCACTGACTGAGAGGCTTTCCCTCGTGTGAACCTTCCCCGGTTGCATATACGCGTTTCTCTTCGCCGAAGCCGGGATCGTTCGATACATTGGCGCCACCTCGCTGTTCGCGAAAGAAAACTTTACCGGTGCACGTCGCGAGAAAAACTCGTCAGCTCGACGATCGGCGTGACGAGATGCCGCGTTCTTTTATACACCTCAAAGTCTCAGAGAAGATTTTCGTGTTTAATGTTTAAACAATTGAAAAGGGTTAATTTCTATTTCTTGTGTTGTTTTATACGAGAATTACATTTGCCGAAGAAAGCAGTGTCGTGTAAATGGCTAATCAAAAGAATATCGTTACAGAACAGTTTTTTTAAAAGAAAGTTTAAAAGTAGTTTTTGTATAAAAAAATATCTGTATATATTTAAGCGTGAAATTGTGATCGGCTGAAGATAGATAAAGTTGAGTTTGTGTAATCTGTAAAGCACACGCGCAGTTTTTTCTTCTTATCACATATATACATAGATATAAATAAGTGTTATATAGTTTTTTTTTTTTCAGGCTTACTCCCAAAGATTGTAAATTGCGTAGCACTCTTCCTGTCAAGCCTGTTTGTTCAAGAGTCCGGGAAAGCAATATATATTAGCATGAAAGTATCGTAAAAGCTTCGAGGAGACTGCCTCTGCGCAAGCACAAAGCGATACGTTCCATAATGGCCGAAAAATCTAATTGACATTTCAAAGAATCCCTTGCTTGCGCTTTGCTAACGCAATGTGTCACACGGTCTTTGAGCGTACTTGGTTACGCGAATAAAAATCTAAATGAAATACTTTACACACATGAGTTTGAAAATACATGGCGACATAGTAGAAAATAAGAGAGCGCAATATGAAATAGCAATCGAGTTCCGAAAATAAATGTCAGTACTTTCGATATTCTGTGAATATAAACGCAACGAACTCTTCAAATATGTTGCGATATTTGAATGTTCTCGTCCCGATAATATTCGAACGTTTTATGCATGTGAACATAACCAACACAAACATTGATTCACCCTTTTTTTTACTTTTATAGTATATATATATATACAATATATAAATAATAAGTGTAATATATATATATATATATATATATATATATATATATATATATATATATATATACACATATATATATATATATATATATACATATATACACCTATTATTCTTTTCGTTTTTGTAATTGTGGCCGCCGCACTCAATGTTTTATGCAAAGTATGTAAACGCGTAAACAATTTTCCAAACATAGCCCGTTGTGAGCTTTCTCTCCTGGAAGTCTGAAAATTAAAACAGTGGTATTGCAAAAATTATCAAGCATTCGTTATATATATGCACGTCCATATAAAATCGAACGGTCAAAAAAATTCGAAAAACAAAAGCGAAATAAAATGTAAAGGTATGAATGATATATGCGAAAAATACGTGAAAGCAAATACACATCTCAGAATCGTAATATATTGTAGATTACAAGGAAGATGATCACGATACAATGTGATATAACTCATCATCTTTGTCACTTTAGTTTACGATCGGATCATCACCGGTCTCTTTACAAATCACTGCGACAAGGGCTTGCTTGAAAGCCGTCCTCATTTGTCATACCGAAATTCCCGAGACGAAGTATCAGAAAGCGCCTGGCGGCACATTGCTATTTTTACCGGTATTGTAATAAATATAAAGAATGCCGAAAAACATTGAAGGCAAGAAAAAAAAGAGAAATAGAAATAGGTCGTGCGTTATATTGAACTTCAAGAAAGTTATAGTTGCACATCTTTTACGGCGCAAGAATGACATTTGCTCTTTGAATCATGCTCATGAGTGAAAAAACAAAAAAATAACAACAAGGATGAAAATAAAAAAGATTGAAAATGTATTTTTTATGTGCGTCGAAACAGTATCCGCCATTTGCGTTTTGTGGGATTATTTGTTATTACATGAACGTTTCCCGTGCAGATAGATTCATATATGCGGATTTCGTTTGCCGAGGGCTGTTAACGTCAAAATTATAACACATTCGATAGCTGAAACGTTTCTAATTTGAAACGTAGATATATACATCCGACTGCTATTTTAATACGTTGAACGCTTCCTTTTCATCGAACGAATAAAATAGAAAGGTAGATACTATATGCGTACTATATATTGTTTTTCAATTTACGTTGCCAGCTGATCACTTAGTCTGATTAGAATACACATTTCCAGTATTATATTGTATTTCTAAAACTAATTTTTTTAAAATTTACTAAAAAGTTTGTTTTTCTCAAGCTGAAAACAACTTTTATATTGCACAGAGATATAAGAAAAATGATAAAAACTTGTTGTTGATATTATGTACGATTTGTAAAAATCGTAGTCTAGCGCTATTTTTCGAGCGTTTTCCACTTTTCGTGATTCGGCGTTTCATCAAGTGGTATCTGCAAGTTTACGGATCGCAAAAGTTATAATGACGGGCCATTAAAATCGATTGAACTTGTCTGAGTTCGTTTTCTGAACATAACTTGACAGGATACACGTTGGCGACAGAACGTTCGCGGAGATGACACTCGGAAGAACGATGTTCAGCTTCTTCGATTTTCAACGACAGTATGTGGGTATTTCTCACACGAATTTCCCGCTGCTCAAGGTCGTCCATTATTCCTCGAACAATCGATCGACGAAAGGCACGCGCTTAGGTATTGGATAGTCTCGTCAAGAGGAAAGGCTTGGAGACCTCGAAGTGGAAAACCGACAGAATTCCACTTTTTAGTTTTTAATTTCGAATGCTGCATGGATTTTCGTGGCGGATATTCGGGTCGCATTTAGCGAGACGACATATTCGATCTCCCTCCCTTCGGTATCTTTGTATTTACCTTCAAACTTTCATTTCTTTTACTTTCAAATCGCCGGTGAACAACAATTTTTCAGCAAAAATTAAACGTCAGCATTTGTTTACGTGTAATGATTTTATAAAAGATGAAAGAAAGTAGCATTGAAACTTTTTCTGCGAGATTATGTGATCTGAATGTACATATGTATGTTTATTTAAAAACTATATGTTTACTTAAAATAATTCTCGTGAATTTATTTCCATTATTTTTAATTAAACTAACTCCGTTAGTCGCGCTAGAAAGAAGTTCTAAGTCGTTAATCATAATATATTAATTAAATTTTCTAGTCAAGCAGTAACATTTCATATCATTATATTTTTATTGAAGTATATTTTCAAATAATCCATAAATAATCTCCTATTTTTATTCGTGGGCATTAAACTATTTTTTAAGCATATTAATTTTATTTATATAAATCCAAAATTTTTTTTAGTGAATAAACACACGAACTATATGTAAACATTTAATAAAGTTTAGAAAAGTTTCACGGTATATTGTTTATTGATCGTCTTTCTGTTTGAGTATTCGTTTGTTCGATCACTTGTTGCTCTAACACATGTCGCAAAGTTGGCCCGCATCTTATCAACTGCGTGTTCATCAAATGTTTGCTGCCGTCCTATCATCTGAGTATTCTGAGTCACAAAGTGAGTTGCGTTTGAGGAATTTCATTGATTATGACGGACGGTAGCAACTCCATTTTGCCATCAGGCTTTACCGACTATAAGCAGTCCCGACTATAACCAGAACCGTCCTAGTTTACCGACAGACGAGAGCGCTGTACTCTAAAGTTTCATTGTAAAATGATAACATAAAATAATAAGTCTGCAATAATAAGAATCATTATTACACACTGTACACACTAAATTTTGAATCTTCTATCTTACATTTTTTTGTATATGTTTTATATTATAATTTTAAATTAATCCCATGTGTGTACAAAAATAAAGCAAGGTTTTTTTTTGCGCAAATATTGATACATAAAATCCACATTAATGTGTGTTTAATAGCTAAGTACTTCTAATATTTATCAAAATAATAAAGCACTTCAGACAAAACTATCATTGTAAGTGCAAGATTATCCGTACTTGGAAAACAGTAATTGTGTGACGACCAACAATGTTAACTACTAATTCAAATTACATTGCTAATTATCTAGAACAGCCAGTACAATTTTTGAAGCCGCATCGATAACGAGCGCTCTCGGCTTAATTAAATCCTCGGGAGTGCAATGCTGTTCGAGTCTGGTATCGTGTCTCTGTAAGAAGCAGCATTTAAACATAATTGTCCTGATTATATTATTGCTCAGAAACGTGTTTCGTCTCGAGATCAATCATTAAACTAAACAGTGAATATTTCCATCAGGAAATACATATGTTGCAAAATTATAATTACTTATAATATTCAAATTAAAAATCCATGTCAAATAAAACTTTCTAAAAAAAACCAAAAAATTAAGATTTTATTGCTCGTTTATTAAAAAATCAATTTTTTGTAAAAAAAAAGAAAGAACTTTTATTTGTTTACGAAAGTTAAACTATTACCACCTCGAAATTTCTGTTACGAAAATCCTGCAGCCCGCTCCAAATGGGTTAAAGGATTCGCAGATAAACGATAGGTCGGTAGGTCTAGGACACCGCGTGTATGTGTTCGAAGAAGCGGTACAGTTTCGTCGAGCGCTCACTTACGGCACAAAAACATTTGTTCAACCGAAACCTACATGCTTTCAAGCTCATTCGTTGTGGAAGCGGACATAACTGGGTCTTACAAGATAGAAAGCTTTTGACTTATGTGCGATCGTCGAACCGATTCTTTGAAGCGCCACAATTCGATGACAAACCATGCGAAATTTATTGGTCACTGAGAAAAAGTCAGAAAGAAAACACACAGCCTGCATTTATGTCGCAATTATTTAGAATCATAATTTTATAATTTTTAAATTTTTTAACATTTTTTTTCACTGATATTCTCCATTAAATATTATATTTAATATCGATAAAAATCTTCTTCTTTGAGATAGTGTAATATTAAACAAAGGTATGTCTAATAGAATTTATCGGCATAATTCATGTGGAACATTTTCATTAGCTTGTAACGAACACCAAAAGAAAGCCGGGATAAAAGCAAACGAGTGAACGAGTGCTACAAACGTCGTTTCCGTTTCGATAGAGAAACGCATTTTCCTTTTTGATATCGGCTTCTTCAGCACGAGCAGTCCTTCGTAATCCTCCGCCCGGTTGTGATCGTTAATCATCGATCTCGTATCTGCGATGGAAGTATATGCGGCATACTAATGGAAACGAAACGTGAACAAGCGGGAAGAGCGCGTATTATCAAACCGTTTTTCGAGACTGAAATCAATACTCTCTTTCCACTTCCAAGTATTTGATTTAAAAAATGAGTTACTTCTACATGATATAAAGATATTAAAATAAATGTAACATTTGCTGAGAGAAATAAATAATAAATTGTTAAATGGGTATTTCACATACGTGATGCAAATTTAGCATCCTATATGGAATTTAAAGAAATGAAAATTTCAATTCAAAAAAATAATGTGTAAGAATTTACACTTTTAAATATATATTTAAAATATATATTTATTCGCAAAACATCCAGCAATCGGCTTGTATCACCGTTGTAATTTCATTACTAAATAAATAATAATTTTATGGGGTATATGGAATAATTGACTCTTGATCGCTTTTAACGTATGAATATCACGATATTGATCGCGTAAGTATCTTCTTTTGTATTGCATTTATAAAAGAATTTTAAAAAATAAACAAAAAAGAAATAAAACTCGCGAGTACATCAACTTCATGACATATATATATATAGCTACATGCCCCTTGTCATTCACAATCCTTGTGGCTGATCGCTACGTCGTCGCATGAGACGAGTCTCTTTATGGAACACCCTCTTCCTGCCTGCTAATCGGAGTAGATAAGGGGCAAAAAAAATTATAGGGGAAAACGATTTATTTCTATCATCCTGTTTTCTTCATGAGAACGCTATATTTACACAGATCCCGTGCATCTGCGTTGCTTCTATAGATGCGACACGTGAACTTTATCAAGTCTTCAAGGCATGCAGATCCGCGACTTTACATAGATTTGCGGCGAGGGAGGAAGTAGGACAGACTTATCTTAACTTCTCACAAGAAGAAGAGAGAGAAAGAAAAAGAGAATTCCATTATTTAAATACAATAGATAGCAAAAAAAAAAAAAAAAAAAAAAAAAAAAAAAAAAAAAAAAAAAAAAAAAAAAAAAAAAAAAAAAAAACCACGAGTGTCACGATAATGCACAGCGCATAAAGGTGATGTTTATTTTTAATCGCTGCTGCGTTAACCGCTTACGCGGAAGCAAAGGGTTGCGCGGAACCATGGTTCCCTGCGGGTTAACGAGGGGTGACCTACCATAAAGCAGAATTAATCGCGTCACGAGAGGGGAGAGGGACGAAGCATCGTTCGTGTCTTATCGGCGGCTAGACGCGCTTCGATGACACGTCGCGCCGTGAAACTGTATCTCGTACACGAAGTCGAAATAATAGAATTTTGCATTTTTCTTTGAAGACACGCTAGTTGTCTTCTCAAGTTGATTGTTATTAAAATTCTTCTCTTTAAAAAAAAAAAACTCAATATGAAGTGCTGAACTGCTCAATATTTTTTTTTAATTTTTTTTTTTTATTGCGCTACTGCACATTGTGGTTTGCATAGAAATGTGCTTTTTTATTCAGGTGGAGATGTCAGCTTGTTTTTTAACGATATGGTAATGTAATTTTCGTGGAGGAATCCGCGCACGCAATAACTACTTGGGCCGACAAGCAGGACGTGCTCGCAAATGCCTTCGAGCACACTAAAACCCGTATTTGAGGAAATATTTGTATTTACATTGAACAAGCAAAAATCAATCTGTTTTTTTTTTACATTCAATGCGAGCATGTTGCTTACATTGTATTTTCAGAGTAAAACGCACACATCACAATACACCGCAATAATGCATAATCGTGATTTTATTACTGTCCACGGTATTGTTCTCTTTTCATGCAAACGTTTTGCATTAAAATCACACACAGCAATACGCCATTGTGTATTTCAAAATATAGCGGAAAATTATAGCATTTTGGAGATCATTATTGTGTGCATGTGAATGAAAAGTTTGAGTAGACAAGAATTTAGAGCCATTTGCAACCGCGCAGAGCATAAAACGGTGAATATATATCGGAAGAAGCGAGCGGGGCTCTTATCCTTCGAGCGTACTGCGAAATAAAATAAAACGGCAATCTCATTCGCATTTGCGTGTGCGCATACTTACGATTGCACACGGCTCTCCGATAAAATTGCAATTATTTGCGACGTAGACATATCCAACGTTAATAGTACTTCCAACACGACGTTACACATATTACATACTTTTGTCAATAGCTATATATGCGCTTTTCCTTTGAACCACGTGTTTCGAATCTTGTTGCGCTCCATGTAACAAAGACAGTCCCAAATACAATGCAACGCGACTGGATTGAAAACAAAAAAAAAAAGTTTGTTTTACTGAGAAACAAAAAGTCTTGGAGAAGCTAGCTGAATGAACAAAAAAGAAGAAGAGAGAGAAACAACAGAGAGACATTTGTGCTTCAGAAAATTAGAGTCGATACTGGCAGCGCTGTTATTCTGTAATCATATCGTCGAACGAGATATTCATCATCGCGATTTCGAAATTTCTTGAAACTGATTGCGAAACGCTGTATCGCTGTGTTCGATTATCCGATATACTATCGACAATGAAAACTCTTGTAACACAATAGCGGCAAAGTATCGCGGTGATATCGATCGTAACGAGGAACAATTGTAGTACTCGAGACAATTTGAGAAGTCTGTTACCGTTTTATATCAAACATAAATAAAAAATAAATAAATAAAAATTAGAAAAATTAAAGATAAAATACACATGTACAGAGGGCGTAAGTGTCGGAAAAATTGCACAACTTGAAGAAATAAAGAAACTTTAAAATGTAAAAACAAAAAAATAAAAATTGTTTTGGAGAAATAAGCTTAAAGTAAAACTTTTTCTTTATTTATTTTCAATTTACGTTTAGTTACGTGTTTTTGAAATTCTCGTTCAATGTCGTGACTGCAACAAATTACGTGACATCTACATGTGCAAAATGTCTAATTTAAACGTGTGAAAGCATCGTTTTGGAAGCGTCTTTCGCGTCAAGTTTTAGTTTCAAATTTGTTATCTGGATGTATAATTAGAATGTTGAAACAGAGTTTTGCACAAGTTCAAATTTTTGCAATATTTTCGCCGAAGGAATAAATTTGCTCGAACATCATACTAGTTTTAGCAATAGAACTTTCCCGAGTTTCATTTCAAGCCGCTTTTGAACATAAAATATCACTTCATTAGATCTTCGCAAGATACTTTTCATTTAGATAATGGACCAATTACAAAGATGACCAATTACGTACATTTCAAAGAAGAAATTAAGGCTTCAAAAGAAAAATTTTAAGCGAGATATTTCTCTTCGTGGAGAAATGTGTAATCGGCAACAGTGGATTATAAATAATCCGCGTGTTACACGATTAGAAACATTACTTTTCGAGGATAAATGGAAGATCGACGAGAGGTAGGTCTCGTTTCATGAAGTTTACAACCGACTGTTATAGAGATTTATCGAACAACGCACAACATGGGTGGCCATATAATCCGAAACAATTGCGAACATGCAGGTGGCACGGGACACTTTTACGATGCATCTCTGGCTTTCTCTTTTTCTCTTCCCCTTCTCTTTCATCTCTTTCTGTTTCTGTCTTTATTTTTCATATACATGTATATGTATCCCACTTTACAGCTAGATATGTGCTAGGTCTTTGTGTGTGTGCACAAGTGTATTTTTACGTAAATTGTCGAGCAAATGCCAAAACTATGTGATTGACAATGTCTGTCTGTTGACAAGGAAATAATATCGCGAAATGTTTGCTTCAGAAAGCACACTAATTTTTGGAAAAATAATAATGAACAATAATGAAGAAATTTGATCTTTAATCAATCTTCTCAACTTTTTATACGAGAAAAAATATGTATGTTATACATGCGTTTTATACTATATTTTATTCTCGTTTTTATCTTGTACGTTTAGTCGAGATTATATGCGATATCAAAATTATTGACATTTCTGCTAAATATATCGCACCCGATCGTATATACGTTCCATAAAAAAGCTCGTATCGCGGAAGTTCTCATTCCTTGAAGATTCCGCACATCGAGAACACACATTTTTCATTGCAATCGGAAATTAATTAAAGCTCAGGTCACGCTAGAACGCGGGAATATATCAATAGTTCCGATCGATATCAATATTCTCCGGTAGTTAGCGGACGATAAATCAATTAGTGAAAGTGAACGAAAGTGTGCGGAACGTTTCCCGGCTGGAAACAACACGAGTTACCACTCAATCGTCGGACGAACAAGTCACACGCAGAATCATGAGAACCGATAAAAGAAAATAGCAGGAAGCGGATTCTAAAAGCACGAGGAAATTGGAATCATTTTCTCTCGCGCGGAAGAAGGCGTGGAGTTTAACGAACCGCTGCAATTGAAAGGATGATAAGTTGATATGAGCAAAAGCACACGAGTTGAATTTAATTATCTATAATTCAGTAAATAAAAAACCCCCTAGATAAAACTCCTTTTACATTCTCTATTTATTTTATGTAAAAAAATATTAATTCTCGTTTAATTGTGCTGCTCGTAAAACAAAAAAACAATTCTAAACTACCGATTGATTCGAAATAGATCTCCAGCTAGCTCGAGAACATAAATCATCATAACTCAAGATTTAGAGATATCTTACAATCTTATGTATAAATTTGTATGTATTTTTAAAATATCTATTTGAAACGCTTAATCTAAATTAAACACGTTGTTTTTTCCTTGAACTGCCACTGGGTTCCGACTATTTCTTTTTTTTCCTAGTAGAACGAATCGATGATTGTACCTACATAACGTGTATAAATCATCGTTCGTGCGATAACATCGTGCGGTCAGGATCTGGCATTTCGCCAAAATGCTATCTTCACGATGCACATGGTACGCAAGCTGCGATTAGACTGAACTTTCTGCGGCAGTTATATTGTACATACATTTCGGACAATAAGTCCAAAAACACATTGTTTGAGCTAAAGATGATCATTAAACGAAAATAGCTTAATAAGTACGTCGCAATGAAAACTGAAAAAGTTATTGTGATTAATACGTATGAAAACTCTTCTCTCGCCGTGCAACTCAAGCTCATGAACATTACCATCGCTCTTGTCAAAATGTCTCACAACTTCGATCGAGACGTCAATTTCCTCGAACTTTTCGTTCCAGTTTCATTTCCGAGCGTTAAACGCATAACTTACACATATGTAATTTATAATAATTATAATAAAAATAATAAAAATCGATGAAAGTAAAATTACTATTTGCTATTGTTTGTTAAAATTAAGTTGTTTTTGAATCGCACGATAACTTCTGAAGCAAATTATATTCGATTTTTCCAACCATTAGACGATAATTATATTTTAACAGCTATTATATTTAATTTAATAAACATATAAATTAATTTAGCGATATCGATCCATTTTTGGCTCTTAAACACTGTTCTCTGAGAAATAGATCAAAATATGTTGAACACGAAAAAGATATACATATATGTATATAAATAATTGTTGATATAATCTATATACAGTCATAACTTTTTCAATATGTAATATAATAGACTTAGTGATTAATATTGAAGTTCCAGTATGTAGGATGTCTACTCCTAAGTTTTACAAAATGAATCCATTATAAAATTTCATCGGTGAATGTTATTATTTAACATCCTCCTGATCTTCTAATCTCTGTCAGACTATATATAATTGATTTAATCTCTATGTCTATTATTTTCACTCGCGAAACTGTAATTAAGACCGCGATATGTACGTACAACGAACGTTAATGCATCATGAAGCATAGGAACACACACGCAAACGCAGGTACATACGTTTAATATTAGGTTCAATCGTTTGTCAACTTAATAAAACCGGACGCACACATGTCGCACTCCTTTAATTACGTAAACAGAACGATTTGCACATTTAAGCCCCTCGTTGTAATTTGTGCTTGGTAACCTTTAAAAACGCGCAAAAATAAAATAGTTTTGAGCTCTGCCACGCTTGGATTACATGTTGCCGCCAATTCGCAGCGACGATCCGCACAGAATAGCCATTGTAACTCAAAACTAGGTCAAATAAAATAATTTATTTATACAGTTACACACATGCATATATTCTCTCTCTCTCTCTCTCTCTCTCTCTCTCTCTCTCTCTCTCTCTTCGAATAAAACAAAAAACCTCGTCAATTGAATCAATCAATACCGAAATATTTTCACTCGCAAAGTACACTTGCATTTTAAAACTTAATAAAAATGTCATTCTCGTTACATTTCTACACCTAAATTTGTTCAGATTTAAAATTGATTTGTATTCGTTCGACTTCTATCATGCTTTCATTTTTAAATACCGAATGTATTGTATTTCAAACATTTTATATGACCAAACTTCTAAATAAGTAAAAATGCAGACAATAAAAAGTAAATGCAATCTGAAAACAAAATTATACGGCTGTCGAAACTTCACTATCAAACTTTCTCTCTAAAATAAATGTTGTATTAAGCGAGTAGTGATCACGGAAAAAATACATCTCAGAAAGATGGTTAATGGCAATTTTACGGAGCTTGGATTTACCCTACAATGTTCTCCCTCGAATATCTCGCGCTGACGTAATTTAATTGCAATAACTCAGCTACAGAGTAACGTACCGCACAGCCCTTTCCAGTTTGCTCTATCATCTAAAAAGGGCGATAAATTCGCTCGGAGTGTGCTTCGTCCAATGCAAACGCCTCGGCATATACCTATACGCACGCACTAATTTTATTTGCGTCTCGTACATTTTATCCGACAAAAGCACGCGAACGACAATGTTGAGCACGCAATCTATCGAACATTGTCGCCTTACTTACAAAATTCCGTTTTACAGCTTTACGTGCTGGAAAACTATTTTAAAGTTTAATAGAATGTATCGCCAGGCAAGTCGATCAACTATTCCACGATTATAGAACGGCATTTCTGTTATAACAAGAACGTGTTTCCTGCATCGTAATTATTATAGATTGTGTTTCCTTGTACGCGAGTCAAAAACTTTACATTGATGCTCGAAGAAGCGTCACACAGAAAACGCACGATAATTATCCGTGTCAGTCAAATAAAATTCAAATGTGCGCGCGCATACACAAAAATACATAGTACTGCTATGAACTGGTTTTCTCTTAAATGTAATAAATTTTGCACTATGAATTTTGCATTATGCATTAAACGATTTGTGAATGTATAATTCGACTTAGATGAGCGACTTCATTGAAATTATACGACGATTGAGATTATAAAGTTGCTCGAATTCTCTCCACGTATGTCGGTGCTCTGTAAGTAGTTTTCAATATAGCTTATCACGCGAAAACTCTAGCATGGAAAGTTTTACGAATAACGTTCGCGAAATAAGCAAATATTATACTTGTCGCAAAATAATGTAATGCTCGCTGTACATTTTGCTGCAAAAATATTGTCTATAAATATCAGAATAAAAATCAGAAAAAAAATATATATATATAATTTGTATCTATTTTTTTTTTCTGTGTGTATGTATACAGCGTGTCTGAAAAATTTTGACAAAGCCAAAGTGCGTAAATTGAGACAATCTAAACCAAAAAGTCATGTATTATTTTGCAAAATTTGCAATATCTATTAAGTTAGTAAGTAATTACTATGAGCGCATGGGAAAAGCGTCGCGAAAATTGATTGCAAAAAGCTATATCACACGCCGTTCGTTTGCTCCACGTTGCAAAGAGATTGCATAAAATAAACCATTTTCTTTACAACTGAAAAATACATACACGCCTACAAAGTCCGGACTATCATTTCTCACACGTTTATTAGCTCACATTAATTAATTAATAGCTCAATAAATATTGTGAATCTTGCAAAAAAAATGTCTTCAGAATGACCCAATCTATCTTCATATTTCGAATTTGTCGAAAGTTCTCAGATATCCTGTATGTAATATAAATAACCGATTTTCTTATATTTTCTTATACATTCCTGAAATGCTGTTAGAAGATAAAGCCAATAAGCAAGCTTTTTTTGTATCAGATAAGAAAACCAAGAATATCAGTTTCCCGTGTACGTATAATATGCTCATTTCTTTTTAAAGACAGCACATTACAACTATCTTACAATATCTTTTTTTTTATCACAAACAAAACGTGTAGACAATTTTAACTCATTGCTGATCTCATTTACCGCGAGATACACCTTTGCAATTTCATTTAGCGCGAAATATATCGGAACCGCACGTCCGTCACGTAGAAATACTTTCCTCTAGTAAAAAGAGGCGTGTGAAGATGTGCAATCGGAAATAGTGTAAATTGCCTTCATTCGAGTGACTATTTTTCGAGTGAAATTTCTCGCTTTCATTCTCAGAAATAAATGTCGGAACAAAATTTTATTTTAATTGCGAAAAATCGTTTAACAAAACGATTAGATAATTCCTGACAATTTTGAATTTGTGGCATTTTTAACATTTTAAATATATAACCGAAATAATGTAACATTTTTGTATGTAATTTACTTCTGTACATATAATTACGAAGTACTCTCTTCACTTTCGCGGGAAACGCATATATGCGTTTTGCGGATTTTTTACAAAAATAAATATATAAACGCTGTAAATGGTTAATTTCTAAGGCTTTAGAAATGTTATCAATGTTTCACGAGTTAGAATAATTGAATACGTTTTTATTTTCTTGGTTTTCAACAGTTTTTTTTTAAATATCGCTCGAAATTCCACAAATTCGCCCCGCGTATCCGCGTAAAGGTCTGCTCCAAAATGCCACGGCGCGAAGACGTTGTTCCACACATTTCAAGAGCGCGTAATTATTTTTATTTAAAATCTACAAATTACAGATCGCGCGTCTTAAAAAGATTTCTATATCATCGTCGTATTTCAAATCAAGCATTTTTTTAAATTGTAAATATAATCGCGTCTCATCTTGCAGCGGTTTTATTTTTCTACTAGGGATCTCTACTTTCCCGTATATTGGACTTGCGAGAGAAGCTATAGACGATTTATTACTTTGCACTCCGCGATATGAAACAAACAAGCGTAAGAAAGTGACAGAGACGAGATATAGGATACGCTGTGACGGTAGAAATTCCCGCGATTCATCATACTTTTCTCGAACATGCGCTGCTAAGAAGCCGCGGTATAAATACTTTAATCTGATCTGAGCTACGTCTTCGAAAACACTACTCGTATGCACTTTATCTTTTTCGCTCATTAGATATAAAACAAAGATAGAAGATGACGCTCGTGTGCACACGAGTAATGTTTTTGAACGTATAGCCCTGAACGATGAAAGTGTCGAGTATAAGGAATAGGCAGTGCTATATGGTATATTTATTTCTCGTTTCACAGGCGTGAAACGGCGATCTGCAGAGGTGGAAAATCAGATTATATGACTTAGCGGAGTTTTCCGGTTGGGAAGATTTTAATTCAAACTTCAAACCTCAAGTACTCACTTTCCTCACAGAAGTAAGTTGTACAAAATATGATATTTCGCATATTTCTGTATATTCAGTTATAAGTTTCAGAAAACAATATGAATAATTGCATCAAACTCTTTAAAAGAATTACGATTAACGTCTGTTACAATCACATAATGTCCGGAAAGAATAAATGGCGTGAGAGTCTAATGTGTACTACTTCAGTTTCCGCATCAATTTTAGATCACATCTCGTTCGTTATATTTCACCACGGCTTGAGCGGATCTTAACCCGCGGCTATGTATGCTTTATTTCCTTATGTAGCGCGGGCGCGCTTGCCCTGTAAACCACATTTATGGGCTACAATTATTAGCTCGTTCACCTGTAATATTCTGTTAAAATTATTGCGGTTTATATTGCACTATAAAAAGGAATTTAATAGAAAAAACTGTAATAATCATAACATAATTTTTTCAGATGTATAAGTATTTTCAGATGTATGTCAGATATTATTCTGTATTTCAGATATTCTGTATTTCAGATGTATTTCAGATATTATTCTCTTTATATTCAATGGGGAAGTGATAGAAACATGAAACTTAAATTTAAACTAAGAAATATAAATACGGTCATAAAAGCCGTTTGCAGGGTGTTGTGCAGAAATATGCTTGTATATATATATGTATTCATATACAGTAAAACTTCTTTTATCCGAAACGACTCAAACCTCTATTATACTAACTTCCCACCAGTCACCATCAGTGGATGGTGACTCTCTATTTACCGAACGTCGAAACCTCTATTATCCGAACTATAACAAAAGACGGTAGGAATGCTGGCGGACCTCTATTAAAACTCGAAAAACTCGGAAAACTCGGTTACCCGAACGTTCTTGTCCTCCGATCGGTCCGGATAAACGAGGTTTCACTGTATATGTGTTCACATGTAAATTTTTTTACACGTGAGTTTTTGAATTGAAATTTCAATTCTTAAAATCATATAGGATGCTATACTTGCATCACATACATAAAAGACCCTGTATACTCCTCTAACTAATTTTAAAATATTGCGAAAAAAACTCCTTGGCCAGAAGTCGAACCTGAAATCTCCGGCTTTCCGGATCGTCACCTTCTCTGTTAGGCCATCGAGACACTTGGAGTTTGTCGCAATATTTCGTACATTTATCGAAGATGGTCTGATAGTTTTTAATAACGCATTACTACGACCAGCGTGATTCAACAAGTAATAAAGAATCTTCAGGCTCTGAAAAGTCTAAACTAAGAAATATAAATATGGTCATAGGAGCCGTTTGCAGGGTGTTGTGCAGAAAAAAGTTTTTCTGCAAAGAGTCTGAAGATTCTTTATTAATTGCTGAAATTTAAAATTAAAACATTGAATGTAAAATCGTCAAATGATAGCACAAACACTTTAAAATGTATACTCGTAGTCATTAAAATCAAACATTAAACAGAAAAAATACACCATTAAAGAATACAATTTTTTTGTCACCACATGTCAAAACGAGAGTCTGAGAAAATAGCGTAGTAATAATGTGGCTAAGATAGATAAATCAAAGAAAAAATCATATCTTGTAGAGTATTATAAATTGTTTATTATTCAACTATCTTTTTTCAATAATTGTTTTTATAAAACTAAAAAAAAACAATTATTAATAAATTATTTTAAACATAAAAAGCTATTGAAAAGTAAAACATTACTGAAAAAAAAATTAGACAAAAATAATTTACAAAATGTTTAAGGATTTAAGAGCAAAACTTGCAAGTAAAAATTTTACATTTACACTCAGTACACAATATACGAACCTATTTCCGGTAATAAACATCCTTTTTCGCATTACCATCAAGCGTCATTTTCAAAACAATTTAATATCTCTCAACAAAAGACAAATATTTTTTAACACCCACTATTTCATACTTTCTTCTTAGCACTACGTATCTGAGACAGAAGAGCTAATGTGTTAGGAAGAACAATAAACGGATAACATTGTTAAATCTTGCTTTGCAGCAACATTGCACTTTCGTAAAACAGATTAGTTGTTTTCACGTCCAAACGCAACGTGTCATTTTGATGCCAGCTTTCTCGAGTGACCTAACAAAATCTAATGCTTCTAATGAGCGCAACTACCAATAAATTCAAGCAGCGATAGTCTTCGTAAAAATGTGATTTTCATTTTACAATCCTTGTCCTTCTTCTCTAATACAATTTGTATGAAATTTTTTAAGTATCTCTTGGAAATTACGTGGATTATGAAAGCAAAAGTTTTGCACGTTTTTCCGCGATTGAGTTGTCACAGTTTTCAGCGATTTCAAAGATACGATCCCAAAGTAAACGAAAGAAAAGAATCAATTTTGGAAAAGCGCGACAAGAGAGTACTTGAGACAAGTGTCGGTAACCACTTACACAAACACCCTCCTTCCCCATTCGGATAACTATATATGTATGTATAGATATCATGTTTATTGTAAATCTCTCGGAGTACACTTACGGTGATTGAAGACGAGAAGTATCGACAATCACAACGTCTCGATAAAAATGCGGTGACACGTACGAGCACTGAACATGCATACAAAACACATCGACTACATGTTTAATGCAAGTTGGATTCGTTAAAGAGTTGCGAGGATCGAATCAACAGGGATCATAAATAAAACATCACAACGTATACGTGTGAGCATATATTTGTAATGCACGCATTACTTTAACGCAATTTAAATATCGCGTTTAATCTCCGATACGTAGAATGTAATATATTAAATTAAAATGTTTTGCGTTCGTAATAAATTATAAATTTTATTTTACAATGCAAAATGAAGTGAATCTGAATATGTTTGATACTCTCTGTTTAAGTATCTTTGATTCGAATTAATTGCGTCTCGCATCCTATCACTTGACACAATTGTCCAGAATTCCACTCTAGATAACTTTAATTATTTCGACAGGTTTATATTTTTATATAACGCACAAGACAAATACTTATTTATACGATACAACATATATATACTTATTTATATAACGTTGTACTTCTTAAACTCAAATTTTAGATTAAGTTCACATGTTGTTTATTACGTTATCTGCAATGCACTATTGACATTTCAGTCATGCCGCTTGTGGTGTGCCCTACATAATTCGCGGAGTAATGTAACCTAAACCGAAACTACACCAGCAGAATTAATTTTCATTTGGTTAATTTATTGCGCTATTCACTGCTTTCAGAACATATAATTTTCAAGAGTCACGTCACATAAAATATCAGAGACCAAATGTTATACGTTCCACCAATGTTTCATTGTCGAATGGATCATTAAAAAAAGAAAGAGCTTAATAACACTTAAATTATTATTATATTTATTATTTTAAAAGTCGCACGTGTGACGCAAATAAACTGTGACAAGATTTAACGATGGATTTTATTTTAAACATTGTAAAATAAATAAAATTTAAAATAAAATAAATAGAATTTTTTGAAATATAAAATATAAAACTTTGTAACATAAAAAATGGAAGATAAACCTGTATAAATTGATTTCCTCAATTTTGTTTACGTGTAATCGATTTTAAAATAGTTTTTCGCTTTCTTTCCAAGATACGAGACGCATAAAACCGCGTCATATGAGAAACTGTTTCCGATGTCAGCACGTGCACGCTAATGCATGAAGAAATTAGATCACATGCAAACAAACGTAACATGCGGCAGACAATACATGCATATTAATGTTTCATTGGTCATTGTCGACGCCTTGACTCTGGCCTATACCAATTTCGTGCTCCACTAGAGAGCAGTTAGGATAATTTTACTCACAGACTCTGCGATAAGAACCGTGACAGCGCCAGCTTGCTGATACGATTGTTTTTCAGGCCGTCTAACATAGCCGACGCCGCGATTTCCATTTTCGTTTTACCTCCTCGCGCAAGACGACGATTCAGAGGAGTATTCGAATATTCGATGCGTTCCGCGAACTCAATCGGACTTAATTGTCCGTCGTGAAAGATACTCGGACGGAAACGAGTGCTCTTACCCTTCCGCTTTATCTCCCAACGGCAATGCACTCTATGTGCGCTCTGACGATTCGCTGGCGGCTCGTCGACGTCTCATGATTCGATTTTTTTTTTCTTTTTTATCGTTTGGCTGCAGTTTCGATCTCTCGCGCGATATGTATTGCGTATATCTTCCCTCTGCGTAAGAAAGAAACTTTACGACGATGAAAAACGCAATACGCGAACCTGGATTAGCTTCGATGAATCAGTTCGATGTTCTCGTTGAGACGCAGGTAATTCACCTTTTCTCCTCCAATGTTTTCGATCACGCGCTACAGTTCTAACGTGCGTCTACTGACAATTTTCATTTCATCAATTTATTGTTGTTACTTAATTTTTTTTTTTTTTTTTCGTTTTTTCTTCTTTGCTTTCACATTCTATTCACGCTATTATTTCTTGCGCTCTTGTCCGAGTACTTATATATATATGTATATATATATATATATATATATTAGTTCTCGTTTTTCCATTCAATTATTCACCTGCGCGGCCTTCCGTTTTTATTGGCCTTTCATTGATCACGTTCTGTCAATAGGAATGCTTATCTTTTAGCGAGATAAGGGAAAAAAAAGCTCTTCTTCAAAAGAAACGTCATCAGCAGGCGCGTCGTATAAGTCGGAAGTTCGGCCCGACGATTTGGAAGTCTTCGTTATTCTATTTAACCCAATTTCGAAAATGGTTGGCTTGCTCGTTATGTTTTATTGAATAGCGGTCGTTAAAATTATCGCACAATTGTGGCGCTCTTTAAATGTCCTGGATTACGCAAGTGTCGCTAATGGGACTCGCGTGTAAAACTATGACACGTTCTCACACGTATATGTGTGTGTGTGTATATGCGTAATATTATATACGTATATATTGTATTGTATACGTGTGCACGCGTGTACCGAACTATATCCCGCATCTCCGGAATGTCAGAAATGCGTGAGCGAACCGCACGCGCCGGAAGATAGAATCCAACGCGCTCGATCAACAACAAACAATTAACAACGACAAACGCAACAACGGCAACAACTGAACGTCTTTTCTCGGATACAAACAACGGTATTTGACGATCACATTATATACTCCTGGATGAGTCCGGAACGGACGCGGATTGAGAGTTTCTATCCGACGCGCTTGCTCCGAGGTTCTTCTCTTCGAGTACGGAAGCACGTTCTTCTACACACGCACTGAAAGAAGCGTCAGGAATGCCGTCGGTATTTGGAACGCGCGACGTACCGCGAAAAAGGCACCATTAATAGTCTCTCTATTTTCCTCCGCTCTTTGCCCGTCCTTTTTTTTTCTTTCACCACTTGAGTTTTCTTCGTTGTTTCCGTTGTGTATCAAAGAGAGGTTTATCAGTCATCTAGCAGAAAATGTTGAGAAGAGAACATTCGACTGTGTATCATATTTATTTTCCCGGCAACAATGAAGACTCGAATGAAACACAAGGAAAGTGAAACAATCTCTTTCTCTCTCCGAAGAACGTCGTGGCGGCGAGTGTTTCAGACCGATAAATACTTGGGCTACTCGAAGGTCATTCGAGCGCCACTTTCTCGAAGAAGGACGGTCTGCGATCGTCCCGAAGTGTAGATATATAGATGATCGCAAATGTTGAGGAACGAGCCGGTTTTGAAAAAGAAAGCGGCCGGACGAGAGGGACCGTCCCGGCTTAGTCGCGCTTAAGACGTTGAACGTGCATCTGAGGGTACGAAGGGACAGAGAAAGGGTCAATTGATGACTACGAAAGGTCGGGAACTATCTTGTGCGAGACAAGCGAGCCAACCGTTCGCCAAAACTACGCGGACTACCGTTCCGGTCGACGGTGTGACCTACTCGCACTGCTCTCAGCTGCTTCCATCCCCCAAAGTCGTACCGCCATCCCTACCCCTACTATCCGCCGCCCCCACCTAAACGGCTTCGCGTTTACCCCCGGAGCACAGTCACTAGCCCGATCTTCTACGTCTCGGCCGATCCCCACCCCGCTTTTCCACCCTCTCTTCCTCTCGTAAACCGAACCCGTCACCATTCTTCCTTCACTCTCCGCGTACCCCTACTGCCACTGGCAGCCGCTTCCACCCCTTCGTCGCTCACCTACCCCTTCGCTCTCTAACCGAACCGCCGCCGCGCGCTCGCACGCTCTCTCACTACTCCGGAGAACTTCTAGTTTTAACCGTAAAACCGTTACGGTTTCTCTTCAGGTACACCGCGATTACGATCTCGAACATCGGGGCTTCGCTTTTCCGATCATCTCCCGGCGGATCGTTTGCTGCAAATCTCGATGCAATCACTCCGATGCACAAGTGACTTTTTTGCAGAAAAGAAAATATAACGGCGAATGTGTAGCGCGGTGTTCTTTTGTATTACGTGCTCTCCTCTTCGTGTTCTCTGCGTGCGCGCGCGTATCGCGTTTTGCACATCCACATCTACACTCTGTTGAAGTTAGTAGCGCGTATCATTAATGTGAACGGATCTTATCGATTGTTGTGTTGCCAGTACACCCGAGCGCAAAAGTGCCGGGATGAGCATTAACGGAACAATATCTAAACAAGATGGAGATGTAAGTGAGATTGCGAATTTTACAAATAACGAGACGTTTAAACATTCGAATTCAGAAATTCTGATACATTTCCGAATATTGTTTCGTACGAAAATAATTGTAAATTTGTGGTGTGTTTTGCTGTCCTCAATTGTTTGCTGAGAAGTGATGGGATAATGCTTCACACTATGAGTAATCTTTTTTATCATTTTTATATTATACAATTTGCTCACACACACTGAAAACGAAGGGATCAAAACGTTTGTAATTGTTTTGGAATCAAATAAAGAATCACTTGTACGAACATCTAGTGTTTTGGCTCGCATCTGTCCAAGCATTTTATTTTATTTTTTTCACGAGCTCATTCAAATGTAAAAATAATTGTTATTTTAAAAAATAAATATTTAACAAAGCAATTAGCTCTCTATCGGGTGATAATCTGACAATGAAAATACGCTATAACTCTATACTTTGTTCATATAAACAAATCGATACAAAATTAATTCAATTTGAAACAAAAAATCAGCGCGAAATAACTCACAATCAGCTTAGTCCGAAATATCTGTGTTTTTTTTTTGTCACAAATGTGAACGTTGTTGCAGTACTTTTTAATCAATCGTAAAAAAAAAAAAAAAATGGAACGTGCCGCACGTGTCTCGGGAATAACTCGCACACCAGTCATCAGGCTTTCCAAGTACGCGGCGGTCTGTTTTTCTCCCGTAAAATAAGAGATGTTACGAGGTGCATACACCTAAAACTTTTGCGAATGTGCTCAAGCCACATAATATATCTTTCGAGTTTGCGTAAAAGCCGCAGTCGGATATTCCCTCACAACACAGCTCAGTTCCTTAGGCCACCGATGCCAATTTATCGCAAGCTAAATCAGCATCTAACTCAGAGAAATTGTAAAAGTTCCGCGTGAGCGAACTCTGTGCGCGCGTTTCTGAGGCGTGTGCCTCGATAAAAATCGACGACTTAGAGAAACCTAGCTGTCGATCGATTAGGCGTTCGCAAAACGTGACCAACATTTTGACGGTTGGTTTTTGAAACGTTTATAATTTCTCGCTTATTTTTTACACATGGCGCGTCGCAAACTTAACATACAAAAGACTTAATACACAAAAGACTCTATATATATATGATAAGCGATTCGTGACCATTCGCTCGCATTCCACGCAATTTCTATGCATGTGCGTTATTATAAAGTTACACGCGTTCACAATTATCGGAGATGTCTATATTTATAGTTCTTTATGTAATTTTTTCTCTCTCGATTATTCATGCAAAATAATATCGCTCTCGCGATCTATGCGGTAAAGCACACAAATGACTTTTTATTATCGATTACACTAATTAGAAGTAGCCGGCGAGAAGGCTTTCTCATATTTCGCGTGGCTCGAATCGCGCTCGCTCCACCGCGATAAGAGATTTCCCGTAATATAATCGCAAAATATATAGCCACCGCCCCCGCATCGAGTGCGGATATCTATATGCGCGCGAGCGTGCAAATATAAGCAGTACAGCAGTTATCAGCTCTACCTGCCCGCGATTCTTTTTGTATAAAATATGGCACACATCTCTGTGCTAGAGCCTCGATCACTCCCTTGAGAATCGGCGCCGACCGCTCGCATTTTATATGTATATGAAGAAATAGATCCGGTAAACCCAGGGGCGGGAAGGTAGACGCGGCAACTTCCGTAAACTTCCGTTCGAAGACGGACGTTGATGGAACGTTTATTTTGTCATCTCGTTTTTCCGCGAATCGCTCGCAAACGCATCGCGTCAGCCGTCTTAAAAGGAAACCATTTAGAAATTTATTGCGCAGCTTCCCTAGGACATTTGTTCGTTGTCAGAGTGTTATTCCCAAGATTGCTGTATCATCAGATCGCGACACGTACGTAGATCACGCGAGAATCCGACGTTTCCGATATTGTACGTAAAAGCCCACGGCAATTTCGGCTTGTTACCAGTTTATCAGTATCGGACGATCGTGTTATCGCGCGGATTACACTCGAAACGCAATTACGACGTTAAAATGAGAAAACACAGAATGTCCCTATCTCGTGTGGAGACATCGCGATCGTGAATTATCGAAGATCGAATCGGGTAAAAAATGATGATATGGTGTCAAAGAACGAAGACGACAATCGTGTTGTTGTGAACGAATTAAAACCTCCGAGGATTTTATTTAAATTAATATGTCTAATGAGAGGAATGCAAATAGTCGAGAGAAACTTTAATATATAGATTACACAAGGGAAATCTTCTGCGTATTTCTAGAGAGATCCCATCAGCACGCGGATCGAAATGTAGATTATCATAGGATAGAAAAAAGAATCTCTAGCCCACGTGCAACTCATCTCCGATGTGAAGGAATTCGTTCGAGAAGCGTGGCTAAATGAAAATTCTTATCTTCCCGTTCCACCGTCTTATACATACCAAAGTCGTTAATATATATGATAAGATTCGCGACATCAATGTCGCGAATTGACGAAGAAGCTTTATCTCTTGATAAATAGCAAAGAAATTTTGGAAATAAATCCTTTGCACACAAACACAAAATTTTCTTGAAAGGCAACAGAGTAAAGTATATTGTTCTGCTTATTTATTTCATCAACTAGAATTACAAGCATGGTTTTTTTATATATATATAATAATTTAATATACATTTTAATAAATGTAAATTATAAAAATGTATTAAAATGTAAAATTTTGCAAATCGATGCGATATATCTAATAAAAACATTCCAAACTACTGAAAAACATTCGTCGCGTAGAATAAATATTCGTTTTTGAGTAACGACGTCACATTTTTCTGCCTTACATTGCTTGAATGAAATGTTTTTTTGGTAGAATATGCCACTTTTTTTTTAAGTAATTTTGAACGTCCAATAAAGCCACAGATTTTTTCTTTTTGATCAAATTGTCGATCTGGCGACGACAAAAACAAAATGCCACACAATTTTCACACGTTTGGCTACTGACATACCGACGTGGAAAGAAAGAAGTTCTCAAGAATCCAATTCAAGTCCAAGCTTAAAGCTCGAAACGAGGTAAGTACGTATATACATCCGTGACAGTCGGCTATAAATCTAAAATCCGTAAATTACTTTTTGTGTGCGGTAAACCGCCAACAATATTCGGACGCAGCACATATTTCCCCCGTTACGATATCATCAAGTATACAGATATAAAATAAAAAAACATAAGTTGCGGCTATTTCTTGCAGTTTTTCATATAACTCTCGCAAATATATTTAAATTTTTACAAATATTATCTAAAACAAATAAGACTTATTTTATTAAAAGAATTATATAAAATATACATTTAATCAATATCTGTAACAAAACCTGTGTTTCTCTTCTCTCTCGTTTTGTCTTATGTATGCATAATATTATGCATGCACAATAATATAATCTAATTATTACGTAAAATAAATATGTGTGTAACGTAACTAGTTTTTTAGCATTTATGTAATGTATGTTTGCTAAAACACTGAGAAAAATTGACCATGCAAATTCTCTTTCTTGCACTTATGTAAATAAGTAAATGTGTGCGGAAAAACATCGCGTGACGTGCATTTTGTGTGTTTGTGTATATATATGTATATATATATATATTTTTTTTTTTTCTCATGTATCTTTTTAACATCAAGCTTTACAGTTTACTTGCAAAATAAGCGCATTTGGAGAGTACGTAACCCTTTCGCACTCGTAAACGAGTTATCTCACGACTGAATGCATTTCAAACTTTGACGTTTCGAACAAGTTATCACGAGTCTCGATGACGTTTATTTGACGTTTCGACGAGATATCTTGTCAATCTGATGTCCTCCGACTGACACGCGTTGTCAATACAATGGCTTTAACATTTTCCAATAACAGGCATGTAAACGTATATACGCGAGTAAGCGAAAATGCAAGAAATATCGCAAATATACGTCGCGCCGCAAGCACAAAATAGGAGAATGATTTCGGGATAAAATGTTTGTCTCGTTCGTGTATAAAATTGCGGAAGAGAATGTAATGCGTTCGTTCTCGTCTTAAGGGTGTCTTAAAAGCTTTCCCCAAAAAGATCTCGTAGTCTCGAGGGTAAGAAGGGCGATCTGTCACTTACGTTGATGCGATCGAATCGCTTAGTGTCTCCCGTAAATTGACGATACGGCACGAAGTGGCTTGATTACTCGACGTAATTTTCGTGCGCGATGTGAATTAGCGCTTATAATACTTTACTTGTCGTAAAGTGAAAATTGAAAATTTAACGTAAACTCATCAACATTTTGCGATATTACTAATTTACGTAAACTTGTAATGGTCGATCGTCTTTAAGCCGGACGTCGGTTTCAGCATCTAATAATTTATAGCGTTATATTACATACGTCGCTCATTATTATCACGTGCATATATGCACGGACGATAATATCGTCACCATGATTTTGTATGTATTTTCCTCCCAGTGCTGAGCAAATTTATTCTAGAAATGCATTATAGGCTCCACCACGTGCGCGCATTAAAGCTTTCGTCTTTACTCTTTAATACATTACAAGTCTGAAAAGAAAATGCACGCTACCTTTTTTTTCTCGCGATATTTCTTAATATTTTGAAAGTTCAAACAACAAAATGAAGATGAACGATATAGTCTATTTGTGCGCAGAAAAACAAATTACAAAACTCCGTTACTTTTCCCTCTTCCTCCCTTGTACTTGCTACTTTAATTAAACCCACCCCTTATGTGCGACGCGAACGCGACGCCCGCGACACACATATGTATATAACACCCGTGACACATATTTTCTCTCTCGCGTAGTCAGATTTACCGACGTGTCGTATTCACCGGTCGTTTGCAACTTCCATCCGCTACAGAATCAAGATATGTATGTATATATACACCGCGCGTCTCCAAAAGCATCGCGGTGTTGTACTTACAACACGAACAATCTCGCAATTTTTTAAGACGCCACAACGTCCGGAAAAAAATCCGCAACGTGGATAATAAATCGTATTGCATTGGATAATGAAAAATTGCAAGAACTTTTATATTACTAAAAGCTATCAAATAAATAAGAATTCTATAAATAAATATTGTACATATATGTGTTTTATAGATTATAAATAAACTGATAAATTTTAATTAAACCTATTTGCATTTTACGTGTTTCAAGGAATTACAAGATGCACCGACATAGATCGGCATTTTCAATTTAATTAAATTTAATTAAGACGAAACGTAATTAGATTTAATTAGACAAATACTTTTTCGTGAGAGCATTTCGGTTTTAACAGAATAGCGAGATATTGGATATTCGTGATACGCACGTTTGCGCGATATCTAATTAGATACATACGACTAACGTGCGTGGTAATGTTGGTCCTACATCCTCGACATAACTGCCGCTGCGCATGAAGGCTCACGTATACGAGTTATGACTAATTCTAGCATGTCATAGCCACATTACGTGATACATCGATATATTTCTCGTATCAAATTCCCTTCTTCTTCAAAATCCTCACTCGCGCTCGATACATGCAGAGCACAGAGAGCGCTGTGTTGATGCGAGACTAAAGCACCAATTATGTTGCTAATTCGATCACGTTGGCTATTATTTGCGACAATTCACGTGTATATACGTATACTATTGCCGAGAAGTTTAGAAGCACGGTTGAGATACATACTACGTATTGCTCTACAGTGTATTTCTCTTTGTTATCCATTTTATCCGAATTATTTTCTTCAAAAAAATGCTGCACGTCCTGTTTTACCGGCACTGTTTTTTTATACAACTTGCTCCGCATCTATTGATCGCAATGAAAAACACTTCTCCAGAATAAAAGAGAATATGCTACAAAATGGCCCGGACAAAAATCAATAAAAAAAAATTTATAGACTGTTACCACGTAGACAACATTTTCGCTTTATATAATTGGCAGTATGAATCACAACAAAATCTTGTCTGAACCATTCTAGAGACATAAATAAATAGTTTGAATGTTTTAGAAAAGGATTTTGAAGCTTGTAAGAATAGAAAATGTGACACAATAAGATCAATGCAGGTTTAGCAGAACCGCCGCGCCGGAAAGACACATACGGCTATCTTTGTCTCTATCATGTTATCTATCTTTGTCTCGGTCCGATTAGAGGGTGCCACTTACTGGACAGCAGTGTTGAGCGACAGTCACGTCGGACTTTAGTCGTCGTCTCAGTATCCTTTTAAAAGCAGAAATTATTTTATCTTTCTCGGATATATATGTGTGTACAAAGTTGATTTTATAACTTAGCATAATCTATTATTTATTCAACAATTATTTATTCAAGTTTTATTCTTTAAGTTACATGTTTCTAAACATTTTTTTGCTATAAGTATACCGACGTATGTACGAAGAAAGATCAATTTCTTTTATAATTAAAGATGTTTCTCGATGTTTCTTGTTGGTAAACACGAGTAAAATTTCTTTCCCGAATAATCTTACCGAAGCAATTTTCCGGATGAAATATGATTAAAGTAGTAATCGAGTTAAAGTCTAGTTATAGTTAAATAGAACCTCGTCGCGTGTATATAGCCGTCAACTTATTCCTTTGAAATTCTGCTCTTGAACTCGAGGCGACAGTATATACTTAACGAACATAACATTAGAGAATGCGATAGGTATTCTCGGCTTGCAGATTCGTTTATAATCGTACATCTCTCTCGTACAGTTTTATGATGATCAGTTGATAACGCTAAATAAATGTCTGATCATTAGCCTGAATGATATTGCATGCAATATTCAGGTACGGGAAAAGTATAACTCGCGAATATATGAAACACGATAAATTTTACTTTAAACTTGTGCGAAAGAATAAATAAATCAAGAAGATTGAGAACTAGAGCTGATCAACGAGCGCGAAAAATGTAGAGATTACTCACGTACCTATATCATACATCCTTACGTAATAATTGCCGTAGGATACAATAACGAAAAAAGATTTTCCTCGAAGAAACGTGCTGATCAAGTCGAACGGGGCGATTCGGCTGATAATGACCGCGCATATCGGTAACATGCCACACTCCCCTTTCTCTCGTTTCCGAGTTAATCCCTGCTTCAGAATGTGACTAACTAAGCTCTTTGCTTTCGAGTTGAATTGGTCTCGAATTTAACTCGATCCGAGATCTACCGCATGAAACGACGTTATTAAGGATCGTCCCGATAGAGAATTATTCTATTCGGTTGGTGAATAATCCGTTGATAATCGCGATGAGAACTTTTGGAATCGCGTGTCGCTCGATGACGGCGATTTCGCAGGTCGCTTCGGTCCTGCGGCGCTTTATAAATCTTCCGAATCGCAACCGCACCGACGACCACGAGAGATACGTCATCTTTATCCACAGGTACTGTCGCATTATCTGTTCGCATAAAAGAATTAATACATTACGTGCGCATGAATATATTAAAACTAAAAAAAAGAGCATATGATCGAAATTCTTCATTTTTAACTGCGAAATTTAACCGGTAGTAAGAGCCGATACGCTGAACGTTTTTCGGAATATAAATATATCTTAACATATAGTTTTAGAAGTGTAAATTTTTTTACGCATGATTATTTGAATATTTTTTTGCAATATAATTTCTAATTAGTTAGGAAAATGTGTACTCATGTAGAGTAGAGTGGCTCAATTAGCCTTGCTCTACTCTATGTGATGCAAATCTAGCATCTTATATGAATTCACAAATTGAAAAATTTCAATTCAAATAATCATGCGTAAAACCATTTACACTCCTAAAAATATAAATATACATTTATATATGTATATTTATTCTGCAAAACATCCAACGTATCGACTCTTATTACCGGTTAAATTTTATAGTTAGTTTCAAATTATACGAGCCTTAATTCTTCATTTTTATTTTCCTAATTTATCATAATAAAAGGAAGAAAGCGCAACGGATGTCAACTGCAAGATTGCCGGATCAGATTCTATGTTTGGACAGCACAACTGCACGTATTTGGATTTCAGACGTATGTAAATCAAATTAACTGTACGGCTTATCTCAACGAGTGAGACTGGTGTGCGCGTCGCTACTGATAAAATGATAAAAACATTCTCTAATAAGATATAACACATCGATTGCTATGTAAGAGTTTATCATAAAAACAGAGTTTTGTAGAGCAAAACGAAATTACTTTTCGATCAATAAAGTACTGCAAGAGAATGATATCTGCGGGATTTATGTCATTTTTTATTTCGCGTGTCAAACGAACGTCTTTGTAACTTAAATTTCTCATACAATTTTATTTTAGTTTGTGAATTAATACATAACTGTGAAAATTTGATAACCTGTCTCAGAAAATATATTTTTGCTGAACTGTTTTAGGTCAAACTGTGCGGCACTTTATCGAGATATAACGAGAAGAAAAGAAGAAAAATAATTTCAGGTTTTG
>QVOA01014739.1:0-40033 GCA_014825685.1 Pseudomyrmex cubaensis
TATTTATTAAACTGCCACTATCTGCAGTCCAAAGGCAGGAAGGTCTAATTTTTATCTAATTTTTATTATATTACTGCCGTCTTTCCAATCTAATTTAATTATATTGCAAAAAAAAACATCTTGGTCAGGAACTTGGAATTTCTCGCTTTCCGCGCACTCGCGGCAGAACATTTCCCAATTCGGCCACCGAGAAGCACTTGGTGCTTCTCTCGAGAAAGAAGATGTTTGCACAACAGTATATGAGATAACGATAATCGCAATTTGAAGAAATTCGAAAGAAAGTCGCACGCGGAGCATATGCGAAAGTTTATCTCGTATTCACTCTCTCGTGTCGTGCAAGTTTACAAATTGAAGTGGAAAAACAATTCCGAAAGAAAAGATTCTTTTGCTCCCGAACTCTCAATGGCGCACTAATAATAACGGCTGCCATTCGAGCGCCGCGTCCCGGTATATAAAAAAAAAAAAAAAAAAGAAAAGCACCAATAAAAACTTAGAAGTGAAGGAACAAAGAGAGTCACCGAAGGAGTCGGAGAGAACAGTAGTAGTTTGCGGCGTAAGTTCTATTGCGGGGAACACAATATTGTGTTCGCGTTTGCGTCTAAAATATTGCTATCGGATCGCATAGAGCACACGGACGGGGCACAATAATAATGAGCGGATCCAAACAGTCGGAATACACAGTGACGGTCCGCTCAATGAGTCCGCTATATATAGCCAACTCGGGATCAATGGGCTCTGTTTGGAGTGGAGCTGCGGCCGACGAAATTCTGATCTTTTGAGCGATGTCAAGTCGCACGGAGAAAAGGGAACCTACCTACATAATATGTCGAGCACATGCCCAACCGTTTGATTGACTCGGTATACAATAGCCGGAAGTCAGCGGAATGGAACGGGAAATGGGAGAAACTCGTGTGCGTTTAAGTAATATAGCAATTATATATAATACATCACAAATAATTGCCCAGATACTCTCCCCCGTCTTCTACGCTTGGTTGTATAAAACGAATAATTTACTTACAGAGAAATTTATGATCAAACACGAGTGATGACGTGTTCTTTGAATTCCGTGAAACAATTCGTTAGCGGTATAGGATTGTTTGTTTTATTTTCCACGTCTTCTACCAAATAAGAAATTAGAATCAATTCTGTCCCATTTAGCTCTGGCTCCCAGTGTGTGCACAGTAATCCCAATTTCGATTCAGCTCTCGGAAGCTGCAGCTTCGAGAGCCACATTGTCCTCGACGCTCGGATCTCGAGTATGCTTTGTATTCGTCGGGGGTCTCTATCGATGACCGACGTCGTTGTTCTCACCCGTCGTCGTTGTCGTCGCGATGTAATAACCATCCCAGGCTGTCGTATTCGCTTGTAATAACGATGACGAATGGCCGTACGTGGCGCAATGGTCGCCGAAGTGCACACAGCGACGGGGAGAATTGATTAAGACAAGACATTAATTGTTTTTGAGATGATTAAATATTAACTCCCGTTGCGAGATGATATAAGGCTGAGGCGCGAGAGATACGTATTAGTAGAAATTAGACTTCGTGTGTTTGTTGCTTTCCGCAGGAAAACAAATTCATTTCTCTCGTATTTTTTTTTGTTTTTTGTCGAGATTTTTTAAACAACAGATCCGAATGTTTTATTTATAAAATTGCGAAACTGACGTCGGGAGACGTGCGATTTGTATTTGGAAGAGTTTGTTTTTTTAGAAGACTATAAAAATGCGTGATTTAATGACTGACGATAACCGATGGAAAAAAGAGAGAAAATTCAGGAATTTTAGCAGAGATGGAGATATGGACTCGTCCTGATGGGAAAGTGTCTCCGAAAGTCCGTGATTTATTACGTGGTCATTTATTAGAGAGTTTCATAAAGATCCGCGTATTACCGGCTGATGTATGACGTAGGGATGGAATACTCGCACTTATACACCAACGTGTGCGCGCGCGTGCGCGCGAAATCGAAGTCCGAGCAACCGACGTCGTTGCGACGACAGGAATCGCGGCCACTCGAAAACGGCAATGTTTAATCAATCCTTTAAACGGTAAATTACATTCGCGTTTTTCCAATAATCGTTGATAGAGAACGTTATTGTCTCTCACCGCATTTAATTAAAACATGTCATTTTGTCGACAAACATTTATTATTTACATTAATAATTTCGTTATCACCTCAATATAATATTTGATTGAGACAAATTTTTTTTATATTAAAAAATAAATTATAATAATTATGTAAATTGTTTTTCGATCTGCTACTTCTGTACAAAATTTGCAGTAAGATATTTGGTTTCTATTTTGAGAGAATGACAGATGCTATTTTTCAAGTTTTTTAATTGTTTTATATATATTGCGATGTTAATAAATGAAGCAAAAAAAAAAAAAAAAAAGAGAAATAAAGGAAAGCGTTCATTCGGTTTTCAAACTAGAGCAATTAGTAATGCTAAATAAAATCGTGCATATTGATAATGTTTGAGAGAAGAAACCCACACACACATTATATTTCGTGTTTATTATCGTGACGATTCGTTCTTTCAATATCGGTATAAACGCGAGTTTGCAGATTTGGAAATAAATTTGAAGCGTTTAACGGCAACAGCCGGCTCCACGAACGGGGCGGCTCCATTCGCGGAAATAATCTGACAGTGACGGCGCGCCGACGAGCTACCGGTAAGGAAAGGACTCGCGAAAATCAAAAAATGAGCGATCGTCGAAAGTCCGTTAATCTTTCCGAAGGGTGAAAACATAACATTGCGCTCTCTCTCTCTCTCTTTCTTATTCTCAGTAAGAAAGAAAGAGAAATAGACGGAAGAAGAAACGAGGAGAAAGAGCGAGAGAGGCGCCTCGTCATTAATCACCGGTCGCGCTGCTTCTTATCAGGCGCGCGGCGCCGTAACGGATTCAATAAGCGGCGAGCGTAATTTCGCAGGGTTATTAGGGACACCTAAGGCAGCACCTCCTTAAAAATCGTTAATCGAACCTCCCCGCCGATTGCCGGACGAGGGGTCGCCGACGTCGATCCGTCGTCGTTCCGACGACGATAACGGAGAGCCCGGGGTTTCTTCTCCTCTCTCGCCGATCAAGCTGAAAATTGCTGACAACCGCATATAGCGCGCCTCTCCCGATCCACGCGGATCGTTCTTGTGACGGCGCAGATTGAAAGGCGCCCGGCAATGCGGCGCCTTTTTTTCTCGATTAAGGGCACCTCGGGCGAATGAATGGCGCGCACCGAGCGCTCTCGGTGCGCGCTTTTTACATTTAACTGTCGTTAGTGCGAGATGATTCACTATTAAAATGCACTCTTTTCCCTTTATCCGCTTTCACTTACCTGAAACAAAAAGGAAAAAAAAGATTTGATCTATTAATATGCGCGCAATGTTAATGTGTGCTGACTTGCGCGTGAACAAATAGTTTAGTTAAATTATTTTTGAAGTTATATAATATATATGTATGTACTTCTTTATTAAATAGTTGAATGAGTCTGATTTTCAAAATGTTGTAACTCATGGTTATTTAAAAAAACAAAATATTGCGTAACGTTATTGTAATTCGAGTTACGTCAGTCGAGTGGCGCGTGTTATCCACTTCCGATTATATTTTGCTCGACAAGTTGAAATTTATAAGATTGCTCGGCGAACGACCGCGGTGATGACCGCGTTTTTTTTTTCAACGCCGTTTTAAACTTCTCTCGCCCGGCTCGGCGAGGAACACCCTGTGATTCTTTCTCGTGGAAGGAAGTTGGCGTGCGGAGAGTCAATTTGTACCTCGGACACTCCCTCTTCCCCTTCCCTCTCTCTTCACATCGCCTTTTTCTACCTTCTCAAGCGTTCTCGGGTGGATGTCTTTTTGTCGTCGGCATCTCCTTTCTCCGCTTTTCTCGTAAAAACCAATCGAGTCTGAAAGCCGATTCCCGATGATCCCTCCCCTCCCCTCCCTCCCCCCGAGAGATCGCCGGCGGAATGCAACTCGTGGCGAATGAAAACTATTTGCGGCTCGATCGCAATTCGGAAAACTTGGAGAATGAAAATCTGCTTAAACTTTTAGCATCACGCGCCGTCCTTGGCGCAAAAAGACGCGTCTTTTTCGCTTCGGTAAGTAGCAATGTTGTCGCAACGAAACAAAAGCTTAATTCGTGTGTGATACCTTTTTAAGTAACACACACACAAAAGATAATATTTTTTTGTAAAAAGCTAACGATTTCTTCTTGACTTATATAAAATCACTTTCGAGTGGAATTTCGAATTGGTGAAAAAAAAAATTATATTTCATTAAAATTGATAAAATCGGCAGACTCAAAATACCATGTTTTAGAAAGCGCAGTAGTAGTCGGCGAGACGCGACGGTGTACCGCAGAGATCACAAAAAGACGAAAGCTCATCACTACGAACGGAAGCGGAAAGCGGAAAGTATCTCGATCGTCTCTCTTTCTCTTTCTCCTCTCTTTCTCTCTGTCTCTCTCACTCTCCGCCGGTCGGATCATCATTATCGCGGGCGGCGCGCTGTTTCGGGATGGTTACCCCGCGGCTGGAGAGGAGGCGGCCCCGCGAGAAATGCGGTCGACGATCGCGCGCGCCACTGTTCTATTCCCGTGGAAAATGCAACAGGAAATAGCCGAGACGAAAGCGGTCTTCTCCCTTTCTCTCGGTCTAAGCTATGCAAATCGACGAACATACACACACACACACACGAATCTCGCGGACGCCCAGACGACTGGACGAGACAACGACGACGATGAGGGCCAATGCCAAGCACCCCGGGGGCTCGCGCTCCAACGGTTGACAACCTCGGGAGACAAGACAACCTCGCGGTAAGAAGGAAGTTGGAAGAAGGACGAAGAGTTATTTAATGTCATCATCACATCGCGTCGCCGTGATAGAATTACGCGTAATTTTAGAGTATACAATAATGCGCGATAAGGGGTGCAATTATTAATTAAACTTGTTATTTATATACAATATGATGTGCGTATATTTTGTTTTTTAAAATATTTCTAAACAATCGTGTTGGATATATTGGCATTACGTAAGAAGAAAAATTGTCCTCTGAAATAGAGGAAAAAATAAAGAACTGAAAACATTTTTTTATTACGTTACGTTTAGAATGCAAGAATGCAAAAAGTACATCCCTAATACTTGTTCTAATATCTCGTTCAAAAGAACGAGAATGAGAACATAAAATTGACTTGTACACGACGATTGTAATAATCGATCGATGAAATATTTTCTATATAGTGCTCGCAAATATTTTTATATCTCTTTCTTTCGGGAACTTAGAAACTATCCGCGTCGTTTGCTTCTAAGATGCCAGTTTCTTGAAGATGTGTGTTACGAACCGCACACATAAAACCGCAGTTGCCGGAAATGATGTGCGAAAATCGTCTAATGTTACGACGCGTCATGCGCGAAAGATCGAGAAAGAGATTTATATGTCGTTGCGCAAAAGTACCTCGTTCTTCACGACGAACTAACATGAGACTAAGAGAAGTGAGAGAGACTAGACTAGATCAGACGGATGAGGGCCAATGCCAAATCTCCGACGTTGGTTGACAACCCCGAGGATAAAGATGGAAGGAAAAAGACAAACGGATGTACGCGCGTGTACGAAGAAAGTTTTAAGCTTCCTTCACACCGTGACAGTTCGCGCCCGACGAACGAATTATTCGCGAGAACGGAAGAGAGCGAGAGAGAAAGAGAGAAAAAGATATCGGAGAATGGCGGTCGTGAAGAACTTTTCCCGAACAAGACGCAGCGACTATCGTCGCGGGCGAGAGAAACCGACGAAAGAAACGAGCAAGCGCGAAGCAAGCGAGTGTCGTCTGGACGAAGCTTCGACCATCTGGGAAATGAAATGCCGTGGAATTGGAAAAGTTTAAATGCGCCCGTTTGTGAGGACGCTTACGGAAATCGCCGCTACTCCCTCCCCCTCTCTCCGCCTTCCTCCCCCGTGACGGGAGAGACAAATTTTGCATCCGCGTTGTTGCAAATCCGAGTCATTACAATCGAAAGGTGCCAGGTAATTACAAAATCAAGAAACTCAAATTTGTTGAAGTTCCGAAGATTGAATTTTTAATATCATTGAAAAAAATAAATGTAGTTTGTCACTTTCGACATTTCTCGGAAAATAAAAAAATCAATTTCCGCGCTTACATCTCAAAATTTAATTTTTTTCTCACTGTTTGAAAGTTAAATCTTAAGGGAATCCTAAAGTAGGTCTGTTTTATCGATAAAATTGAATTTTTGGCGCACACTAATCTTTTTTTTGGCTGTGTGGATTGATAAATCCTTTTCTACAATTAAAGTACATACAATAAGGAATGTTTAAATTTAATACAGAAGGCATGTTTAAATTTATATAATAAAATGAAAAGCATTGAAGTTTAAAAAATATTTTCCAAATCTACACTCAAAAAATTCAGTTTTATCGATAAAACAGATCCTCTTTAGGATCCCCTTAAGGAATATCTCGTATCGTTCGATGTTAATAATATATTAATGAAAAACAATCGGTTTTGCTCACAGATATAGCAGATAATTTGTAATTTTCTAAAGATAAAACGAGCGCGATGATCATTGTCGCAATTTCGTAGCTTTCGAAATCAGAATTTGCTGAAATTACGTCGCTTTTATCTCCTTCATGTATTTAATCACGACAAACAGATTGGTTTTATGCACGTTATTCATGGTGTGTAATAATCGCGTCTCTATAATAGCTGTTAATTTTGATCGCGCATTGTAAACGCGCGCGCGCGCGCACACACACGTAGCGGATCATGATGATGTTTATGCGAGAAAATTGTGTCATGACGAGATCACCGTCTCTATGATAATAACAAAACAAAATTGGATTACTATTAATATTGTCGGTTCTTTTATGTCGTTTGTCAGTTGACATGAAAACAAACGCGATATGCAATTGTTAAATCGTCACGCAATTCCAATTTCGCGTTTCACATGCGAACGAGTTTCCTTTTTCCAACTTCGTAAAACCAAGTTTCTTGCATAAATTATATATATGCAAGGGAATCTTAACATTTTGGATTTTTAGTGTATAATGTAATTTATATATATATATTTCATTGCAACGTTTTGTGTTCGCTTTGATGTATAAATACTCCACTTTCAACCCCCCTTTCAATACAACTTGAGACATAACAGAAGAACAAACGAGAACGACGGGCATCGGAAAAAAAGAAAGAAACTCACGGCGGCGCGGAGATTGGCAAGAGAGCGCGAGTTCCAAGACGGAATCCTCGCGCCTGACTCACGAGAGTCCACGACTAAGCCGTCGACTATATAAGCGCGGGTTTCTATTCCTGGCGGACTCAGAGTCGCGGACCCCCATGGACTCTCACTTTGCGCGCTCTCGTTATGTGCCGTGCTCGCGCGCGTTGATCCAGACCCACAGATTCTTTTGCTGCAGACGATCGCGCGTCGGGAATTTGTAAAACACAGTGCTTCTCAAACTTTTTCCGCTCTGAATATCAGTTTTTTTCACTTTTCTCCTTCTTAATATTTTTCCTCTTTTTGTGTGAAAAGTACAATTGAATAAAACCAAAAACGTGTTGTCGCATTTAAATATACAATTGTTTTTAACAATAAAACTATTCTTAATGTTAAAACTTTGAAAATGATTTTGAATAAATCGTACGTTTGTTTAGATAAAATTAATATAAAAACGCGCCCTCCCCCCGAGATATCTCTTCGTTGTATCCCATAAAAGTTTTCCGAGTAAACTTCAAAGAAAATGTTGCTAAAAATATAAGTTCTGGAAATTCACTTTAAGGCCAAAGTTCATATTCTCAACGTGGTCGTTTTGTTCGTTCTCCGAATTCGCATACTATGAATGGTGCGCGCTCATCCACACCTAGAAAGACTCCTCGTGCACAAAGATATCTACCGAGAATCGTCGTCGTCCTCGTCGTCGTCGTCTGCTGTTTATTGCACTTCGTTTGTAGTTTTGATAAGATTTCAACGTAAAATTAAAATTTGAGATTCCGCGGCGCTTTATATTGAAGCGCGAAGCTTAGGTGAAGCTTTTGCCTCTTTCTCTCTCTGGTGTTTATTTTTAACAGAGAGATTCTTTTCCCGGGCAGATCGAAAGAGGCTTCCGGTGCTTTCATGTGCGGCAGAGAGCTATGGAGATTTTCTGATGTTTATCATATCAGAAAACAATCGCTGCACCTTATCGCTGCTCCGAGAAAAAAAACACATTTCTTCGATACAGGAACGGAAGATGCTTGCAACGTGTTGGCGAAAATATATTTTCGCAACATATTTGAATTACAAACAATGAAATTAAAATACAAGCTCGTTTACTATTGGTTAATAAACAATTTAATTTTAAGCAATATTTCGTTTATTTTGAATAAGTGTGCGCTACGTTCACGGTTTGAAGTTTAAAAATACGATCTCAAAATAAGATATGCAATAAACTTTCTCTCTCTCTTTTTGGCTCTCTCTCTCTCTTCTTCTCTCACAATCACACATATATATATATATTTCATCTCACAAAAAATATTCTATTTCTAAACCTTCATATTAAATGTTCATTAGAATTAGATGATGTCTGATGACGTCTAATGTAATAATCAACATAGAAATAAAAACTCTTTCTCGGTTGTAAAATCGTCGTTTATTTAATTTTTGAAAGCGGCATCTTAGCGTAGAAAAAATTTCGCGCAAATTTACGAGAAAAATGTGCATAATACAACGAAGAAGCATGTTCTCCGTTCGGAGACTGTTTGGCTAACCCAGTTTCGAATCAAAAATAGCTTTACCTTTCTTGCTTATTGTATCGAAGTGATGATTTTTCTCGCCAATTTTCTGAATTTATTTTGTACTTAAGCAGTTGTTATAACGCATCTTGGTTCGATTATTCCGTCAAATCTGGATATTTAACTGTTAATAATATTGATAGAAATAATTATGATCATTGATCTTATTATCTGCAAGATATGAAATGTCTAATAAAGTAAAAAACGCTGCGTTGTTTCGTACAAAAAAATTTTGTCTTATCTTTTTATTATAAGTTTAGAAAAAATTATAATAAAATTTATTTACTTTAATTTTAGAAAAAATTAGCAAAATTAATTAACAATATGAAACACGACATGTATTTATAGTTAAAAGGAGCTTTTAAACAACGCGAGAGCCGAACTACTGTAAGCTAATACGAACACTTATTATTTGTAAAAAAATCTTTTTGTCTCTCCCGAATTAGTATTATTCTGTTTGCTGGCCAACCGATTGATCGATTTCTTTCTCTACTGTTTGTTCTCTCTCTCTTTCTCTCTCTGATTGTCTTTTTCTCTCATCGACGAGAAACCCGCCGGGCACAAAACGCGATCGAGAAACACGCTCGTTGTCATCGAGACGCATCGGCGTGTTACGCCCGAACGCACCCCGCGAGAGACGAGAATAATGGCTTCATATAGTGGCTTTCAAAGCGCCGGAAAAGCTCGCAGCGACATCAAGCGTAACAACGAAAAACACGTTTTGCGACAAATTTCCGCGCGAGGAACATATTGCCTCGTTCTTCTGTATTTCGACGTGACACGTTATTCTTAAAATAAAACATTGGTATGAAATCTCTTTGCGCACGTATTACAGATATAAATGTCAAATACGGAGAAACAAAACAGTTATCTATTTTTAAGTCTGCGGCTGAAAATGCGACTTCTTCTTCGTCGACTCAATTCGTATTTATATGCACGCGAGCTGGCTGTAATCAGCTTTTATGCTCATAAATTAGCGAGCGTGACGTACGACGATAGGACATGGCTAATTATCGACGAGTACTTATCTTCAAGTTTATTCACGTCAGTGCCCAATTACAACTGTTATCGAGAAGCCGGGTCTTATGTGCATGTGCACATATATGAAGACCCGTGGCTTGCACACGACGTAGATAAACACTGGAGTGCACACCACCCTACGTTTAATCGTTTCTTAATAGAAAGATCCACATATGTCTGCCATTTCAGTTACGACGACAATTGCGACATTAATTGCCTTTCTCTGATGATCGTATAAAATGTACACGTGAAAGAAATAATACGCACGTGGTAGAACTACGTGGATAAATTGAAAAAACAAAAAGAATTTATTATCATTTCTACCCTTAGAATTGCACATATTTATTGAATCTCAATTATCAGAGAGATACTTATTTTAAATAATGTTTTTCCTTTAATGTTTACTAACAATATAAGCGGTATTTGGTATTTATTTATTTTTTTTAGATTTAAAATCAATCTTTATTGGTACAGCCAGTTTAGCTTTGTTGGAATTGGTTTACAATTTTTTAACCAACACCTTTTCTCTCGTTTATACTCTCAATCACTCTCATTTCTACACTGAGAAAAAAATACTATTAACTCAACTAAATGCGTTTCAGTTTGTTATGTGAAATACTTGTTTTTTTAATTCAAGCATATGGTAATAAAAATAACAAATCTACAGTTGAATTAACAATATTGATAATGAACATATTTAATTCACTAAGCCATGAATTGTTCTGTCGAACATAAGTTATGGTAATTTCAAGTAAAAGATACTGTTAAAAAAGATGAAATAGGCAATTCTCATTTACTTTAATTGAATATAATCTGAATTTCTCTTCGTACTAAGTATTTCGTCTAATCAAACTGCTTATTTTTATAAGCAGACAAAATATTGTCCTATTGTGTTGTACATTCAAATTTACTTGTATTTAAGCAAATTATAGTTTTGTTAAAACAACTAAATTGTCTTTCGATATAAACTAATTATCATATCTATTGAAACATGATATCTTCTTATATTAATCAATATTTCATTGACAGCCCGTGACCGTCGCAATTAGTTGAACCAAATACGATTTTGTTACTTCGACAACTTTTTTTTCTCAGTGTAGGTACTCTCTCCCTTGGTAAATAACCTTTATACCGATATTAACCTTTAGATCGTCGATATGATGCCGTAGGGCATCGCTAATGTTATATTGTGTTTTGGAGAAGAGTTCTCTTTCATCTGACTCGATTTGTGAGAAAAAATATTTAGAAAATCTAAATATGTTGTTGCATGATGTAGTTTAGCTTTCGATTTCGCCGTAAGGTTCGAGGTACAAAATTTACTTACATGTGATTAACTTGGTAATACTGCTAACGTATTGAAGGAACTTTGCAATTCGACTTCACAAACGCAATTAGCGATATAGAAAACACTATTTTTCAAAATTAAAAAATTTTATAATTTTTACTTCCGTTTTCCGCCGACCTGGCGCCGATTGGAACCAAGTGAAACCTAGGGCACTCCGCGCAATATAATAAACTCAATTTACATACAAATATTGCGGAAAAAATATATTTTTAATGGAAAAATGCCGGCGGTCTAAAGATTAATAAGCGCGATTTTATCGCCAATCTCGTTTTCTGAGTTTCTCACTGCGGAATACATCGTCAGGGGCATCGCAATTATCCCGATTTTGCCACTTGATTCGCGAACACGATCCGAATCGAGATGGATCGGTGCACTTTATGTGCGAGCGACTTGATTTACGACTTTGCTCGTATATACGCACGTGGTACCTTCCTCTACCCTCTCACGCATCGCCGAGGTCGGCGTCCTTCCGCAGATACATCGGAAGAGACATTTTTCTTCGTGGGTCTCGAGGAGGGACAGCGATTCGCTTCCTTTCGCAAATACAAAGTAGCGAGTCATCGTTTTAGCCGGTTGAAAAGGTACAAACGGGGGGGTGGGAGGAGTAACCGTGGCAGCAGTTCGCCGCAAATAGGGGGCCCACCATGTAATGTCCATTGTGCGTTAATGCATGTACCAGGAAGAGGATAACGCAATACACACACACACAGAGAGAGAGAGAGAGAAAGATCTCTCAAGCACCGATAATCCCGACACACAACAGAACGGATATGGAGGCGTCAAACCGTCACGCGGTTACTTTCGCGTTTCGTGAAAGGAGGGGCCTGGAAAGTGTTATATCACTCGATCGTTGACCTAATATGGCGCACATAATATTTTTAAACAAAGCAGATATTACAGATTAAGAAAACACGCTTTCATTGCGATATAACGTAAAATAGCATTAGAAATTAAGATATTATTACTTTCTTTTGTAGCAAATAAAAACCTTTTTTTGAAACTCTTATTTACTGACATGTAACAAGACTGTTATTTTTTTATTTTTGTTAATAAGTACAATTTCTTTTATTATTTATATTATTTGTATTATTGTTATATAATTTGTTAATAAATTTAATGTATGCAGGGAAATCTTTTTTTTTTGGTGAGAGATATGTGTATTGATTTTTTAGGATATATTGTACATAGATGTCCAAACTGGCCACCTAAATATCTCTCTTGATTTTAATGACGCGAAAATTTCATAGCACAATTCAGGATGCGAAATTTTAAATAACAAAATAGCTGGACTTTATTTTATTAACGAAATGCGTATTTTTATCGTGCGATCTGGATGAATTAGTCATCAGAAGGTCATGCTTTAGACATTAAAAAAAATATATTTTTTCACCTACTATAAGATGCAATAGAAAAAAATACACGTTTCTTTAAAAAAAAAATACTGATTTTGAAAAATCAAAAAATCAGCCAAAAAATGTTTTTTTTTCTTTTCAAGTTTTTTTTTCTTTCTCGAAACCTTTCAAATTATACCACGAATAGTTTTCGTGTCATCAAGAACAAGGGAGATATTTAGATGGTTTGCTTCAGCTTGCACACCCTGTATATATAAAGTAACTTGGTAAAGAAAGTGTTTTTTTACTGCTTCAAAAAGGCAAAATATCTATTTTTCCGCTCGGCAAACGTTTCAAACTTCAACGACATCATTGTGGAAACATTCTCAGTACCTACACGTGTAAATAAATACTTGGATTGCTACGATAATGCTTGTGAATTACCGTTTGATTATTTATCAACAAAAGAAATAACACATTTACGACTAAATTACAAAATAAACAAAATGCTAATTACCTCCGCTTCAACAAGAATGTGCTTATCGGCAAAATATTAAAAGCGACATTATAATTTATTTGCATGATCCGCTCGGCTGCTCGAGAGGGCGTCTAAGCTCGAGAGCTAATGTTTTATCATTAAAACCGAAGTTCTCGCAATATGATATTTTCCTCTCCCATTCCTCTTTAATTCGACCAAAGACCGTAAACTCACGCCGTTGTGCGTGCGCTCGAAACATAAACTTACCGACTTCGTACAATTGTTACGCCAGGTTAGTGTACATCGTTCGGTGTTTATGACTGTCATTATGCGTGCGCGGTATCAAGCCGGTTTCGCTAAATAATTAAGCGAATGGCAATACGAGCGCTCACGAACGATGTTTGTGGAGTATAATTGAAACTCATTAGTACACTCTATGGTGTGCGTATGTACGTATATAATGTGGTATAAGATATTCATTAAATTGTGCAACATTCACACATATATGCGCGTAAGTAAAATATTGTGTTCGATAAACATAGATCCTCTAAGTAATTTATATCCGTTGCGCTAACAGACGTCGTTTGTATTCATTATTATTTGCGGGAACATCAAAATTGTTATATCTATACGTGTACCTCGTCTGTTTGTTTCGATTTTCAACCATGTCCGAAGATACAATACACATTTACTTGTTACAGTTTATCAATTGAAAATTCTACAAAAAAAATATAAAACACAGAAAAATTTGTATTTTAAGACACAAAATGTGTGCACATCGAGGTAATATTGTCGCTTTGAGTACTACTCGATCTCGCGACCACGCGCGATTACAAGTTGGTTTCTATTTTTCCAACACAATAAAGCGAAGAGATAACGTAATTTGTAACACACGGAATATTTTACTATACGTGCTTGGGAAACGAGGCTCTATGAATTTTCATTAGTTCTTTACTGCTGCACCGTACCTTTGTTCAGTTGAGGAGACGACGACGACGACGACGAGGCTCGGATATTAACCGCAGTTACCGATGTAACGTCCTTTTTGTTTTCATACAAGGTCCCCGAATGTAGGGCGTTCTCGAGAACGAGCACACGCGAGCACAAACGGAAAATACGTTAAATGTTTTCGAGAGACGAAAACTCGTTGTCGCGTGTTTGACAAACATACGGCGCCGTCTTTTCACCCTTTGCGACTCGAGTAAAATTTTTCTCAGGAACGTAATTTAATTTCTGTAGCCATCGCTCTCTCTCTCTCTCTCTCTCTTTCTCCTCCTATGTGAATTCCTTTCGTAACGCGAGGTTTCTACCCAGGGTAGATGTAAACGGCGAGCATAAGGATTGCGAGGTCGGCCGGAGGACAATTTTATGCTGATCTTTAATAACGACGCCGAAGCACGTGGGTGAGGTGGAGCGGCGTTTTAGGCGAAAGTCTAAAGAGTGAGAAAAAGAGAGGGAGGGAGTAAAGACTCGTTTAATCCGAATAAATCACGTTGGGATATAATCGTCGAAAGATGAGATTACGCCGCTTTCTCGAAACGACCGGAGTTCTTCAAAAGACAGGAGGCGCACGCCTCAAATTTCACGGGAAACGCCTCGCTTCGAAGTGATTTTGGGATAATTCTCGCCTGCACCGGATCGGATTAAGAGATCGTCGTTTTCGCGTGATTCTAACGGTCCGCTTCAAATCCGTTAGCAAACATCGAGAATCGGATCAGCGATACACAGATGATTGCTAATTTATTATAGGTACAATTCTTTGACACTGCGGGTGTTTTCTTTCGAATCTCTAATTCACTAACTTTCTACAATAAAAAAAATAAAGAAACATCGCAAATAAAAATTCTGATGCCTCGAAAAAAAAGTGAGGAATTTTATTCGAGAGACTAGCTTTTCTGAGCATTGTCATTTTTGCACTCAATTACGCGAGATTACTTTTCTCATCTCTTTCTCTCTTTCTCTCTGTATCTTATCAGCTGATAATTAAAATCGCAACCCATCGAATATCTTCGATTTATCGCATGGATGTAATTATCGCGCGCATCGACCCGGAAGATTCGCCTGTCTTTCAGGCCTGGGCTCTCTCTCTTTCGGAGCGGCAACCCTCCAAGAATTCGAAGTTACGGGACCACTTAAGAAGCGTTCTCATTAACGTTTGCTTATCTAAGTGCGACATCACGTCGTCTTATGTTGCGAGGGTTTCAACGTCGATCTATCGATTAGAGAACCGTATGGTCATTATCGATTTAGTTTCGCCGACTTTGTTACGCGAGAAAAAAAATCGTCCAATGTCAGGCTCTATTAATTAAACATTCCCTCGATATTGTTCGCCGATGTTGTGCGCCGATTTCCATCTGTATCGAAATTTTTATGAGACATGTAATACATGCAACGCGAACAAAACCAAATATTACACGATAATATTGAAATAAGTGAATAGAGAAAACGTCATTAAACAATGCAAAAGCACTGGAACGGGAGACAGATTTATATTATAAATTGTGCCCGTCATTCACAGAAGATTAAACACACCACAACATTCTTATATTTCTGTCGAGCTGTTATTTGCGCGTTTAAAATATTGATGGTTCATTGGAAATTCTCTCAGAGCTGAGATAACAACGAATCGATAATAATATACGAAGTAATAATGAAGTAGATTATTATATAAAAATGAACCGAGTTAGATATTTCCCTGTGGATTTAACAATAAAAATCAGTTTTAACCTTCCTTTGCGCGCATATATCAACTTGAATTTAATTTGAAGCTTAATTACTGAAGTTTATCATAAAAAATTAACAGGTTGAGAAATATCTCAGTGAACTAAGTGATCGAATTTTCTGTAAAAAAAAAAAACTTTATTTCGTTGTTTGAGTTTTACTTCGCGCGCCACCACAATTTGCGAAAATAACGCCCGTTATATCGAACACTTCGCGCCGACGGATTACGCAAGATTCATTAGATTAATCGTCCGTGTTCTAAAAGGCGAATTGCGTTTGCCGATAATCTCACGGACGAGATTAATGGTTCGCGGTGACCAGGAACGTCGAGTATCCGGATGATGGAGGAAGAAAGTGGGCGATAAAAGCGAGTGGTGGTGGAAGGTTTCGCGCGGCGAATCGCCGCTAAACGGGATCGCATCATGTCGGCGGGGTTTGCTTTTAATCATGGCCGGATCGCGCTAACTGATTTCGCAATCTTTATTAAGGCTCGTAATTGAGCCCCGGTGAAGCGGGAGTGCGCACGTACGGAGGAAGGGGCAAACACGGGCAAACACAAGCACGCACGCACGCATGCACGCACGCACGCACATTCGCACGCGCGTATAGAGCCGAACAGGAAGTCGCTCAGCTACTTTCGAGTGTTTGCCGAACGTTCGTTTGAGCTGCTGGCTGTTAATTAATTCCTCTAACGCTGCCGGCGGTTGCCAACGAGATGCATTAACGTCATCCGGGCGCGGGATGTGGAGAGTCGACAGACTTCGGGAAGAGCGGGAGCGCAACGGGTTGTACTTGTTAGCGCTAATGGAATTGAACGAAATGCCGCGCGCGGCCACAATATTGCGTCGCCGAGAGTAATTACATTGACGCGGTAGGCAGGTGATTTAACCTAATTACGGAATTAGCACGCTCAGATAGCGCTCTCTCTCTCTCTCTCTCTCTCTCTCTCTCTCTCTCTCTCTCTCTCTCTCTCGCTTGCTCGCTCACTCGCTCGCTCGCAGTTCCCATGTTTTTGTCGGCACAATGGGGCGAACGTTGTTCGATTTCACGAAAGACCGGATTTAGCCAGGCCATATAAATGACCACGCAACAGTTAAACCTCAGTACATGCATATAATAGTTCCGTAGATTAAGCTTGTAATAATAACGACGTGTAACCGAGCTATAGAATCGGCTGCCAAAGCACGTACAGCCTTCACGTAACTTTTAAGAGACTGACGTTACGATATAAGCTCAATTTACACACACGAAACAATTACATTAGATTTAAACAGAACACATAACAACTGAAAGTTCCGAATCAATGAAGTAGGTAGTCAATGTCCAATAACGAATTTCCTCCATCATGACATGTATAAATTGATTTCGAGAAACATTGATCTCATAATTTAAACAATTAAAAAGTTCATTTTGTTATTATTTAATTTCACTGTTGCCATTAATCTTTTTCCCGAAACGTTATTAGTCTTTCTGTCGGGGAAAAATCGCGGAGAGAAAAAAAAATACGGAGATAAATTTATGAGTTAGAAAATTAAATTAAGTCCCCAAGCTTCGCGTGTCACCGCACAATAAAACGGGTATTACCGCGTGCGATCAATCTTACGCTACTAATAATCCCGCGAAAGACAGACGTTGATGTGAAATCGAGAGTCGAGTTGTCAACGACGTAGCGGGACGCGGAAGATTAGAAAGCGAAAACGTTCCTCGCTCGCGAGTATATAAGACAGACTGTCACGAGCAAGGAAAGGGGTTTGGCATCGCGCGCTCACCCTTTATCGTGCGGCAGCAGGCCGGGGGGAGGTTAAACGACCTTAGCAAAGCAGGCAGGGCAGACAGCCAGGCATTCACCCGACCTTTTCACCCCCGCATCGGATCTTCTCCCCTCCTCACCCCCTCGATTTGACACGTACTCAAAGTCATACTCTTACCGTCGTTCCACTTGCCCGTCGTCGTTCCATCATTGCCAGCCGCTGCCGTTTCCGGCCGAGGAAGATTCGCTTCCTGCTACGGGAAGGGCTGTCCAGGGATATTTCGCCGATGAGAATAACGTAGCTAATATAACCTACGCATTGTATTATCGTGTCTGTCTTTTGCAATGGCGAGCAAAGATCGAGATAATACGTTTCTCCGAAACGCGTAATTTGATCAGTTAAAGTCGATAAAGTTTATTAAGGGAATCCTAAAATGGGTCTGTTTTATCGATAAAACTGAATTTCTTGTGCACATTAATCTTTTTTTTTTTTATGGATGTACAAATTGATAAATTTTTTTTCTACAATTAAAGTGCATACAATAAGAAATCCGGGAAGTCCAAATTTATGTAACAAAATAAAAAAACATGTTTTAAAAATTTCAATTTTTTTCACTTTGTTATATAAATTTGGACTTCTCGAGTCTCTTATTGTATGCACTTTAATTGTAGAAAAGGATTTATCAATCCAAAACAGCAAAAAAAAAGATTAGTTTGCACAAAACATTCAGTTTTATCGATAAAACAGACTCCTTTAGGATTCCTTTAAGAGAAATAATTGCAATCATGAGACGTTAAAGATGATCGTAAAACATTATTGCTCTAAAATATTAGGGAGATAATTTTGGAAACTTCCACAAGAATAATTGCATAGAAACAGATTATCTCCATCACATAAGTTTCTTTAACGATTTTAAAGTTTACTCGAAATTTAACTAATATCAATTGTAAGTCAGACAATCTATATGATATACGTACAAATTAAAAATATAGGTGTAAGATACATAAAATTACGCAAATCACGTCTTTTTATCTGATCTTTTACAGTATTTTAGTGCCGGCTCAATTGTGCCACGTATACCTTTGTATCGCGCATCTATCTGTGCACTTTATATCACTCGCGAGACGAGATACCGCGGTCGTGATGATACTCCCGCGCCACAAATTTACCGAAGCGCATACTGTAGATACGTACAGGCTGAAAGCCTCACAATCTATACATAGATGCGGCCTATTTCAGATCGAGTTTTGTCGTATCGCGTCGCGATGAAAAATTTGTCTTGTGATATTCGTGGCCGAAAACGTGCAATTAAGAAAATCTCGCACGTCGTCGCACCGAAATCACCGGTGAAAACTCATTCAGTTGCAGACACAGCGGATTTCTTCGGCGCATCACGGAGAACGGTAGAGTTACTTAACACCGCAATAAAAAAGAGAAGTTTATGACTGAAAGAAACGAAATTGAACGGAACGGATGTTTCTTTCTTTTATACGTCAGGGAAAATGGCGAAAGGATATAAGTGCGCGCGCGCGCGCACGCGCTTGGGATATCCATGCCGGAGTTCCATCGAGTCGGTAGGCGCTCGCGATATCTCTTGGTCACGACTCCCGTGGGAACGGCGGGAAGTACGGAGTCATATAAGGAGTACATTTGTCACACACACCAGGTAGTAGATCCTGCCCGCCCATATTCCCACATATAAGTCGTCTCTCTCCTCGCAACCGAGCTTCTCTCCCGCGAACCCAGCAGGTATCGCGTGTGCACGTGCTATACGCCCCGTCTCTACTCCTCTCCCCCTCCTCGCTCTCTTCAACTTATCCACCTACCCTATCTACCTATCTGACTACGCGAATAAATATTCCGTCGCGCGGATTCCACAGCTCTTAACACGCCGACAGTAAGACAAACGACCGGGCGGATTGTCGATAAAATATCAGAGAATTGTCGACGCGCTTAATGTTTGTTTTTCTTGGTGTTAGAGCTGTATAGTTTATCTTTTGTGTCCAATGTCAACAATTTATGAGACAAAAAAAAAGAAAAAAAAAGAAGAAGAGAATGTTGAACTCTCTTTCTCTTTTAATAAATGGAAAAGTTTAAAAGAGACAATAAATATTGTTTACAACTTTCAAGATACGTGCTCTTGTGACGCTCTCTGAAAGGAAAACTCGTGCAAGATTGATATACAATGTCAAGAGAGTATGATGCCTTACAAGAGAATATCAGTGCCATCGCGGTGACTCGGTTGCTCGCTCGCGTGCACGTCCCATGACGCTTTCAAAGGATCTCCAAAGGTTTCGTTGGCGTGTTCGCTCATCGGTTAAATCAATTTTTGATAGGTTATATCACTATCGAGACTTTGAATAAACTATTTACGGGTTGATAGAAGTTGGGAACAACAGATTGATCTTCTTGTTGATGAAAATTTGATAGGTATTCCTATATGGAATTATGTACTTTCGACATTATTTCTTAGCAACGAAAACTTGGTCGTCAAACTTCTTGTGCTCGACAATATTTTATTTATTAGTTTTCTCGAACATGATGATAAGACTTGCCCGTATAAAAATAATAACAAATGTGCAAAACAAAATAATTTTAGTAATATTTTCTAAAATTTTTGCAACGTTTCTCGCGGTAGCTTCGTTCAACAAAAGCATCGGTTCGATATCTGCATCGTCGTACGATCAATCCTTGATCTCTCGTTACTCCGCAGACACGCTTCGCTAAGTATAACCGAACGTTTGTCGTCGCGCGTCCTCTCCTCGGATTATCTCGATTAGGATCGTGACGAGCGTCGAGACGCCTCTGCAGACGAGAAACTCGTGCGTCGTACATTTCGCGACATAGCAGACACATAGTCAGACGGTCCGTTCTATTTATAGTGGAGAGAGAGACTTCGGTAAGATCGGGCGGGCGCGCGCGCAGATAGAAGTAAGCCGAGATAAAAGAATGAGAACACCTTATTTCTCGGCGGTAGGCTCGATTCGTTCTTTGAACTACACTCACTTGTAAGTAAATAATTCGCGTTCTTTGTGAAATTTTTATCATTTGTAAACAAAATTCTTCATTCAAGAAACCTTCTTCACTAAACTTGTTCTCACATTCAATATAGTTGTTATTAAGATAGTACTAGCGCGACAGTCCCATTCAAAAGTTTGAGTCTTATTATTGAAAAGAAAGTTGCAATATGTATTTATAATATGTTAAATACAAAATTGAAAGTTTAATATATTACTGTCTTGATTGATAAAATATATCGACTCAATGTTCAATAATAATTCAAAAATAAACAATTATGTATTTTGGCTTACTGGAATGAACTTTTAGTTGAGGATGCAACCAAAGATAATTCACAGCCCCACAAAAAAAAAGTAGAAAGTCCGAAAGACAAGACCATGGTATCTATATGTTTTTGGGGTCGCTGAATCCGAATCCGGGGTCCGTTTGACCCGATTAGGTCTGGGTTAAGGTCAGTTCAAGGTCAAATCCAGAGGTTCGATTGCCAACAAAGTGAACCAATATGTTTTTGGTAAAAGATCCAGGACGTTCAAATTTATATAACAAAATGAAAAAAATTGAAGTTTAAACATCATTTTTAAAAGTTTTGTTATATAAATTTGAACGTCCCGGATCCCTTATTGTATGTACTTTAATTGTAGAAAAGGATTTATCAATCCACACGGCTAAAAAAAATTGGTGTGCGCAAAAATCTCAGTTTTATTGATAAAACAGACCCACTTTAGACATAAAGAGCAATTTATTAAAAAAAAACTCGCAGATTACGTACTTTTTTAAATTACATTTTCCAAACTAAACGGTCTACAGTTTTGAGATTTTTAAAGTAATATTTATACATTTTTGTTTTATATTATACTCGATTTTTAATAACAATCTTAAGAATTTTATAGATGTTATAATTAAAAATCTGACGTTAACTTAAGTTGCGTACTTGCATCACGTGTTAAAACCGTACATTTTAATTATTTCAAAAACTAGACGGTCTATAAGTTTCTAATTGCATAACAACATAAAGAGCACTTAAATTTACTTGTACTTAAAATTTTAGCACATTTGCAAGAAATTTATTTCCTGCAAATACCTTAAATTAAATCGAAATCACGGTCAACGAACATGTGTTAGCGACAGCCATTGTGTAAACGCACAGCAATGGCTTACCGCACGTAGTTTGTTCTTTACGTACGTTCCTCACGTACGCGTCCTACGCCTATTTCGTATTACTCGCATGCGAATGCAGGCAATCAGCCTGGGGGTCGGACCCGAAGGTAATAGCCGCGCACGATCCCTCGCGCCATCGGCGATGTGAATCGGCCTTTATGGCACGGCTACATCGTAGCAATTGCGGCGCCAAGTGACAGACCCCCGACGTCGCGCGATGCCGGCGTTGCTGGCGCTAACCCAAATCGTATACCCTACGTTGTGCCTTCCCCTCTCACTTCTCCGTCGATGTCTTTTCTTCGTTTCTTTTCTTCCTCCGTCCCGTGTGTTCTACCACCGGATCCTTTCTCCTCGATGATCTTCGTCTGGACGAATTATAGAGCGCTCGCCAGAGATACACCAAGTCGTAGTCGTCGTCGTCGTCGTCGTCAGTCGATCTTATTTCTTGTTGTCGCCGCCGTCGCGCCGGCTTCTTTCGATCAGGACAGCTTTCGCGTCGATCGGTCGAACTAGTCGAACTTTCGTTGATCGCGATGCAAATAATTCTTAACGCTCAAAATAGTACGCTAGGATTGAGAGAATGATAAAAATTGAAATTTTTTTGATTAGATATCACGCGCGTATGGTGTTAAAGAATTTTTCAGTTTTTTATGACTTAAAGAGAATTATTTATTTTAAAATTTAATATTGTAGATATAAAGTCATCAGTTTTACTTGGTAATGTTTTTGTTCCGCTGCCCAAGTGATCGCAGACAATTTTCGCGCAAAACTACATTTAACTTAAATTTGTACATTCCACACCCGGTAATATCAACGCAATGTTAAATCCACGACAGAGGCCGCCGGTTAACCGGTAATTAAACCCACTGCCAGCCCTATGTATTGTTACGCGATTTATAGGGTGGCGAAAATTTCGCGCGACGATCAAGCGGCCGAATTCCGGGCCAGGGTAAAATTCCGCGGAATTCGGCGATAAATAAAATTGGCCCGCGCGCGCGCGGCCGGTCGCTCGTTTGGGATATGGATTGAATGAGAGCGCGCGGCGGCACGGCAGAAAGCGCGTACCTCATGATTTTTCGGGGTTTCCCCCGCCGTTTACCAAACAATTCCCAATTGCCTTGTCAAAAAGTTCCTGCCAGAAATGGCCGCTGATTTATAGGCCGTGGATTTATCGTTCGCCTAACAAAAAAAAACCAGGAAAAATAAAAGGGAGGACGGGGAGACCAGAAAGAGACAAGCGGGGAATCATCGAGATGGAGAGGAAAATGGGAAATGCACGTACAGGAAACGTGTACGCGCGTACATGCAAGTATCACTGACTGTCAAGCATCGTAGCTGTCGTGCGCGTTTGAAAGCCACTCAACGTTAGCGAAACGAGAAACTACACTCTCTAGTCCAACACTTTTTTGCCTATTTTTTTTTTGCACATAATTACATATCAACAGTTTCTGTACCAAGAGATAATTGAGAAGTGTCGCACGCAAATAAGAAATAAGAAAACAAAAATAGAAGGAAATTTTAGGAAAAAAATAGAAAAAAATTGAATTTTTTTTATCTCGTCTTGAAAAAAACTTCATCGCCATTCTATCTAACGCGACGTTTCCTTCTAACGTAAAAGCCGTTCTATTTTTATATGGGGCTCATTGCACCTGTGCGATATGTCACCGGGAGGAAAAACGTGTCGCGCGTGAAACACTGCTCCAAGTATTGGGGATCGCTCCGTTTTCGAGAGTATTTTAAACCCGGGTCTCGGGGTCATTAATACACATCCGCTCCGGTATACACGACTGGTCGAGAAAGAGAGAGAGAGAGAGAGAGAGAGAGAGAGAGAGAGAGAGAGAGAGAGAGAGAGAGAGAGAGAGAGAGAGAGAGAAAGCGAGGGGTCATTCGCGTTATACAAGCGCGCACAAGTGTGCATCCGCGAATGAATTATCGACATGCCCGACGCAACGGCCACGAAATCGCTTCGAGAACTCGTTCTGGTCCACTTGCGCGGACTTGCGTACCTTCAGCTATCTCTATGAATACGCGATAGTTACAAGCGCGCGCGCGCAATGAGATTCCGGATGCGCGCACGATGGAATGAAAAAGACAGCTGACGCGAAAAGAACAGTACGCGAAATTTCCATTTGTAATTACAGGTCGTTGTTTACACTTCGCTGATCTCATTAATCCGTCTTTTTTCATTAGACGAACAAGAGTTGTTGTGTGTGTGTGAGCGAAAGAATTGAATTGAATTCACCAAACGAGACCACGAAGCGAAAGCGTGACCAATTATCCGCACAAATATATTGTATACTAACGAATTACTTTATCGTAAAGCAGGCGCGGTTTAATCGCTTGTTGAGTAAATTATTATTTCATTTTGACTGCCACACCTTCGATTTGAGTGGAACAGCTCGTGAAAATTTCAACAATAAGTAAAGGGACGATAAGAGCCAATATACCAGGATGCTGGTGTGTAAAAATGTTTAGTTTTTTATTAAAACAAACAAATCAGACGTTACAATCTATGGATCGGATCTTCTTCAATAAATAAAAAAATAATAGGTTGTGCAATAGAATAAAATGCTCATTTGTCAAAAATATCAACCGAATAAAATTCAAAACACTCGACAAAAGATAAGAACCACAATAAATTTCGATTTAAGGATCTCCTGCGAAGGGTCTCCGCGACGAGGCGTCTATCATCGTAAGCAGTTGCGAAATAATTTCAGTTTTTGCCGTTGAGTTGCTCGCAATCATCGTCGCAATCCGACGCGAATCAACCGTAAAAATAAAATAACGCAAAGGATATTTTTTTTTAAAGAGAAGTGAGACTTCAATTAACGTAATGTCCACTTCATATAATGTCTGTGTGCATTTGACGCGGAGACTCGCGTTGCTCTCGACTCGACGTGCGATATAATCCGGCGCTATTATCCGGCCCGTGTCCTCCAGCGACAAATCCAAGGCAAGAAAGTGAAGACGTTGTGAAGAGGTGGGCGCGCGCGACATAGGAGGTGACGAGAACGACCATGAAAACGACGATCACCGGGCTTGGGGGAATGACGGGGGTGGCAAAAGCGGCCGCGGCGGATATCTCGGAGCGGACAATCTCGAGAGGGTGCGGATAATTTATGCGTGCAATTAGGTGGCGGCTCGCGGGCCTGTAAATTAATTGGGAAGATGGTAGTAAAAGTTAATTTGGTAGGTAGCCAGAGGCCTGGCAGTCGTTTGGCTCAGGTGGCGCGGCGGAGTGTGCTCCATCGACTCGAGGGTAGAACTCGCGCGCGAGGCAAAAACCTAAACCGGGGGAGAGAAACACCGAGAGAAATAGAAGCTTGTTTGCGCGCATATGTGTGTGTGTGTTGTCTGAATGTGCGGGTAATTTTCCCCTCGAGCGTGAAATAGTACACATTTTATCACGCGCGACGAAAAACAGAAGTGAAAAAAAAATCCTGGTTGGAGAATACCTGAAGACTTACCTAATGTAATACAATCTGTGACGATGGCGTTCTATTAAATATTAAGTCTCATAAAATTACCTGAATTAATTGCGCGCCGCCGATGGCGTTTTCGAAGAATAAAAAACCTAATTTTCAGTTTCGCGGTGTAAGTACATATATACGTGGAAAACCGTAAAAGTATTTCAATTATAAAAGTAATTATAAAAGCAATTTCAATTTCTATATACGTTGCACTCTTTTACACCTTGAGATATGTACAGTGTATCTGGTAATAAGATAATAATTCTAAAGTTTGGGATGTATATATATATATATATATACGCGCAAGAGTGAGGGGAGAGCAAGGAAGATAAGGCACGTGTGCGGTATGCTAATGCAAAATGGCACGGACGTTGTAAAGAGAAAGAGTGCAACAGAAAGAATACAAAGATGACGCGGAGTGAAATTATCGCGTATTGCGCTAACCACACGATACCGATACCGTATTATCGGTAATCGAATCCGTGATGTATGAGAACATTAAATATGGAAATCGCGGTCTTTTATATTCCACACCGTGTCTGCTGTTAATATTCATGTGACCAATGACGGAGCAATTAGACGACATTTTACGTGCTATTATCATCTGCTGTCAATGCTTAAAAGCAATGTAGTAATAATCTTGTAATAAAATAATCTTGTAATAAAATAAACTGATGACGAAGGTGAACGTACGTAATTCCCTCGATAAAGTACGTAAATGAATTACATTAAATGTGAATATTGAACGTATGAGTTAAATTAAATGTGCCACGGAAAAAAAAAGATTTGCTAGAGAATAGCAAGAAATTTGTTACTTACATGGTCAGCAAAAACTCATTTGCTAAGTTTATTAAAATTTTTGTTTTGCCAACCAAAAATTGTGTTGATGAAACAAAAAATTTCGTAGACTCAACAATTTTTCTTGCTGTGTAATAGGAAAACTTTTTTTTGACGCGACAACACGCTTCGTAACAACAGTGAGAAAGGAGAAACGAGAGTATCGAGAAAAAAAGGCAACACATTGATGATACCGATATGTACATACATCCATCTTTCTTTAAAGGCATTTTCCGAGATTTGCGAGTTAGCGAACGTTGAAGAGATAGCTCCTCCTCCTTCCTCCCTACTCCGATCGCTCGATAGTGGATACAGTGTTGATCCCTGGTGATGATATATCAACCGTACTCGGCCCATCACGCACGATCGGATCCTTTCTAAGGGAACGGAGCGCGACGCAGACAAGGCGCCTTCGTGAAACTCCTCCTCCCCTCGTTTCCAACGTCGTCGAATAGACCAAGAATCTATCTCGATCGTGGATATTCTTCTTATTCGTATGCAGAGACATGATGGATGCTGGGTGCGAAGTATGCCAGTCAGTCAGGGACTGCTCCAACGGTGATTTTTTCTGATATTTTTTTGTTATTGTTCTATTAGATCGTGACTCTTTTGTACGTGGTGTAACGATTACTCGATATGTGATAAATAATTAGAAAAAAGAAACTAAAGAGCCCAACAGACCAAGGGCAATGATGAACAGCAATAATTTAAAATGAAGTTTTAAAGACATTTCCGTCACAGTTTATTGTTGATCATTTTCAGTAACTGAGCAATAAAAAGTGAAAATAAAAAACTAAGAAAACATCCGTTGAACAAAAAGATACAAAAATATTCAAAAATATAATTAATATAACATTAACACAGTTATGAATATTAACGTACGAAAGACTCAAAATTGGAAACAAATTATGTGCGTATAATGGGGGACGTCGTTGTATACGTTCGCGAAAGTAATTTGCACAGCGATGTGTGCGCCGGTTGATTTAATTACTTTAATTTCCGGGGAAGAAATGTTTTCCGGTGGGACTCCGCTTTGTAATTCAAACTCTTAACTAGAACAGAAATTAACGCGACAAAAGAGAACAAAAGTTTGCTCGAATATTACTTTAAGATTCTGAATATACATCTCGTGGTTATTGAGCCTATATATATACACACTTTAACATTCCTACATTTTTGTAGTCATTGCCGTAAATACCGTATACGATTTCTCCGTATTATAAATCGCCATTAATGTCGGGTTTCGGGAAAATCGCGAGTGACACATCGAAGGAAAATGCGAGAGAACGAGAGAGAGAGAGAGAGAGAGAGAGAGAGAGAGAGAGAGAGAGGGAGCTCACAAAATACGTTTTCGAGGGTATTGAAACGCACCACTTCTTTTCGCGGCGCCGTGAATCGAGAACGAATGTAGAAACTTCAGAGCTGGAAGCCGGGAATTCCTCATGAGAAGGACGGAGAAACGCAGCGCTTCTGACGAAGAAGTGAGGAAAAATTTACGGGAACTCCGGATCTCTCTTCCCATTGAAATCCCGAGTCTGGAAAGCCGCGAAATCGTTGAAATAACGTCGCGGCGGCGGCGGTGGCGGCGGGCGCCTGGCGAAAATTCCGCGAAGATTCGATATTCGTCGCTCGTAAAGAAGAACCAACAAAACGTAACTGAAAATTATCGTTGGCCAACAGAACCACGCGCGGCTATCGCTCGTTCATTCTCCTTCCGTTTTTCGTTTATAAATCGCGTTACAAATCGCGCTAGAGTTTTACCAGAGAGAGACAAATTGATTGTACAAATTCCTCAAAAAATCGAAGTAGGACATTGTTCAATTTCTAACTTTTGATACGTATATACATTTTTATTTAGCATTTTTTGTGTATTATATACATATAATGTTTCAAATAAAAAGAATTTTTCACACACTTCATATATTTTTTCATTGGAAATCGTTACAAAAATTTTAAATTTAATTCTTCTGAGTCCGCTTACCATTTTTTTTTATATTAGGTATATATTTTTATATTAATTAGGTTATAATAAAGAGAGAGAAAGAGAGAGAGAGAGAAAAATAAGATATATGTATATAATTATTATCTTATAAAATATATATGTATAATATTATATAATAATATATATAATATAATATTTATAGTGTGCTTATAAAGTTTGTTACCACCCTTATATTTTAAAAACCCTTATATTTCAAAAATTAACGTATCAACTTCCGGTTTGAACTAAAAGTTTTTAAAATTTTTGAAGATGGCTCCCTGGAACCTTTAGCAGGAGAGGACATCTGCAACTTCCTTAAAAGAATAACTTCTCGAAACTATTAAATAATAATATATTTCGCGATTTTTTATAATTTTGAACCGTTTTTAAAATATAAGGGTGTAACAGACTTTATAAACACCCTAATAATATATGTATATATAATATATAATATATGTATACAATAACATATATAATAATATATAGGATATGTATATAATAGCTTTAATGTATAGCAACGACATTTCTTACTTGACATTTATAATTTTTCAGCATGTGAATTTGTGTCATGATCGTGTCGCGATTTTTCTCGTTTTTATCCTGCTGCGCCTTCTTTCGTCCTCTTCTTCTGTCGACTTCTTTTTTTCCGACGAAGATCCCGACCTTCGCAAGAGACGCAAACTTTCTTCGCTCGTTCTTGGTTCACGGAGCTCGGCTCCGAGAGAGGAAGTGGTGCGTTTCGCTAGCTTCGAAAGCGCGTCAATTCCGCACGAAAGGAGAGCCGCACGCGCTAACGCGCACAATTTTCGCGCGTAACATCCCTTCGCGGGACGCGAAGCACTTTTCGCGAGCGAGCTCCGGAGACAATGCCTTGCTCCGTTCTCGCGGCGCGCGCTCACGTACACGCTACGTTTCACATCTCGTCTCGGGGAACGTAAAGTTTCCGCGAGGATAATTTTATGGAATATTTACAACGTCGCGCGTCTCCGCGCGCCGTGACACAGCTTCGCCAGTTTGCCAGTTTAACGTGTGCAAAACGTCTTTCTCCGTGCGAGAAAGTTATAGTACTCGCATTTTGGAAATTTGCGAACGTGCAGACGACGAGCGAAATAAATGCTCATTATAGAACGTGATGTGCAAATCAAGTTTTCGTTATACTAAATTTACATAAATGCGACGTAAAACAAAGGCGATAAACAAATTCGGATTCATATGTTTTTCGATGCGCGCGCAAAATTGGTTTTTCGATCGTTAACCGGATATTCAGATGTACCATACAACTGCGAGATATCATCCCAACGACGAAAGTACATATATTTCAACGCGCGGAAGTTACAAAGCGCAACACGTTGCAATTGTTACCCCGCGAACAAATGCGGTAATGATGCTTTCCGTTTAAAAACTTGGCCGTTCTTTCTTTACACGACATTTCCTTAATTTCTTTCGCGAGAACAGCTTGCGTTTTTTCACCCCCCCCTCCCTCCTTTCCCCGCTCATTACGACGAGCAAACGGCGTATCCCCAAGGACGAAATTAGTACGGAAGATATAATTGTGTGTTCCCATTCTTGCGCGCGCGCAAGTCCAGTGTGTTGTTTCAGCAACGGCGGCGTTGCTGAATGCGCGGAATATAGCGCTCGTTTATTTTCGCGCGAACGGAGAGCGCCGCGCGCATACGTTTGTTATGTGCACACGTATACACCACGTCGTTCTCTCTCTCTTTCTCTCTGTAGTGTGGCGCATCTGTATCTGAAATTTACGCGTCTCTACGTGTCTACCTTGATATCAGGCACGTTCAAACTTGTACCCAACTTCCATCGGGTATCCAGTTGGTCCTAAACTTCCGCGTGAGGTCATCATTGCGCTAGAGCTCGGCCCGCATCGCGGCCCGCCGTACATTTGCCGCATCAAATCTCCCCCTACCCCATCGCCGAAACATACTTGCGGGATGTGGCTCTGAGCGCCACGTAAACTTGACGATTCAGAACAACAAGATTACACACCGGCTGTCCCGAGCTGTTCTGACTTCGTGTCCCGACGAAGCTTTACATAACTATAGGTAACGTTCTCCGTATATTTGGCATTGCCATTCATTTTCTGTATTGCGTCAAATCTCTTCTTTTAGACAAAAATTATTATTATTGTTATTTAAGAAGACATTTTGTCATAAATAAAATAATAACAACTATAATAAAACGAGAGGAATTGGAGGAAGGCGCCTGCACGGAATGCGGGAGATCGACTCCTGGTCTTTTTCGCAATGGAGGTTTTAATTTCCATGGAGGTATTTCGCATATATTCGAGATGCAATACAGGCATCCTGTGTGAATTTTCGAATTAGATTCAATTCGAATTTCGACGTGTGTTAATTAATTTACACGATTTAGGGAAGTTAGAAAATATAAAATAATTGCCTGAACCTCTCCGGCATTCAGACTCGTATTGACCTTAATTGTTAGTTTCAAGTTTCAACGAGCATTTAAATTGTTATAATAACAAGTTCGCGAGCTGTGCGTTTCGTCGTTTAGAAATTCTTACGTTTTTTTTTGTCATATTTTCGAATCGTTCAATTAGGCTCCAAACGCCCTTTATCGGCGCTGATTTCACATTATAATAGGTTGGGTCTAATGTAACGGTATAAGGTAATTTTATTACCGCTGTATACATATATACCGCCTATCGCCCATTATTTTCATCCCCGCTCTTTCAATTAGGCAGCCGCCAATTTGATCTCTTTGGACAAAGAGCTCTCCGCCGCGCGTCCGATCCTTCTTATCGAAAATTACTAATATCCGGTTACGTACAAGAGAGATAGAGATTGCTCCGGTCGACCAATCAATTTGCCACGGTCCAACCCTCTTTTTATTCGGATTGGAATGGTTACGCGCAACATTTGTTTCTACATAGTGCGCTGTTTGAAAATTCCGCGCGCGCAACCCCACTCTGTAAAGACGCAAAGCGATGATCCACTTTTTCTGTACTTCTGTATTTCTTCTCGACGATGTGATCGCTATGCGACCTTCTAGTTGCTTTGCAATGCAATTTTTTGGACGCATTTACAATTGACTTTTTGAGATTTTTGTCACCTGGTTTGTTTGTCGGCAAATGTAGAATTTTTGAATGTATTTTCGTGTTCGCGGACGTGTCTATTTGTAAATTGCTTGACGTTTCTCTTTGCGTGTAGGCGCGCAAGATTAAGACCAACATCTCCGTGTGAATCTCTTTTCTTTAAAGAGGGAGAAGGAGATCTCTTGTTGTCCGCAAAGAGTTTCTTGCGAAGGTGAATTAAGTCGTAATGAAGTATGTAAGTAAGAAAGCTTGGCTCCCTTTCCGTGAATAATGCCGCTCTTTCCTCGAGGACAGGCATCCTCGTGCGAGAGGAAGGGCTTCAACTTTGCTCTACACCGCAGTCGCAAAGAAAGCATAAAAGCGGCGGAGCATAGAAGACGAGAAGAAGAACGGAAACTTTGCGCGCAGGTGGCGGAGATATTTTTTTTTTTTTTTTAAGAAGACGCTCTATACGCGCGATTGATCCGCACAATCCCTGCGATGTTGTTTTTCTCTCACCGTAATTTTCTCTCCGCGAATTTTGTTCTCGCGTCTCTCTTCCATATACACATTTTGCTTTCGTATCCCACCAATTGCGGGCGACCGTCGAAACGCAAATACGCAACGTGATGTGTGCGAGCGCTTGAATGAGATGCTGAGCTGTATTTTGTTTTTTCTTCTACTTCTTGTTATCACGTCTCTTACGCGAAGTTAAGAAATTATCAACGGAAAAAAATTCTAAGAATAACAAAAAATTAGTTTCTATATAACAAAAAACTTTCTCGAGTCTATTGAAGTTTTGTTTTATCAATAAAATATGTTGCTGGTAAAACAAAAATCTCAATACAATATACTGCGTTCAAACTGAGAAGAGAATTTTATTGCGCATAAGGGAAGAAAAGCAAACATAGTGGGGATAGCGTTGCGTGCAGGATTGGCGGAACACTTGCTGATAGCTAATAACTGGGAAGTGAGGAGACTTTCTAGGGGAGGTGCATGTGCGAAACGGACGAGTTTTCGTTTTTCCGGTTTCTCTTCTCAAATTGAACGCAGTGTAGCAGAAAACTTTTTTCTCCTGTACAGCTAATTGATCGATATTGTAGAAGTACTTAACACGGCAAAAGTTTCAACACAACAGCTACGTTGCGTATAAATCCAGTGAGTTTATAATATTTACATTTCGCCGTGTTAATATGTTAATTAAATCGCACGACATAATCTCACGTGAATCGCATCGCGATCGAAAGTGCGCGCATTTATTCTGCGAATTTCCGGGACGAGATGTCGATGGAATTCCGGTCTGTGGACAAAATGGGAAGTAGCGCGAGAGTGATATTGCGTGATCGTAGATAGGTACGTAAATTATCTCTCGCGAGTAGGGTATATACCGTCCCGGCTGGAATAGCGCGCGAAGCGCTTCCAACGGAAAGAGAGAAAGAGAGAGACGTTATAACTCTGTTTAAGTATCCCGGCGTTATTAGCGATAATTATTGTTGTGGCCGACCGCAGCGGAAAACGAGAGCTACGAGTTTAACCGGCGCGGCGGTGGCGGCGGCGGTGGCGGTGGGGGAGCAGGTGTTCCGGCCTTCTCAGTCTTACGACCTACATACTTGCCTCGCATCGTTGAACCTTGATGCTATTAGCAGCCGTTATGCGGTGGCAAGCGCGATTTTCATTAACCCGGCTGCGTGGAGAATCGCCGATTCTCTTTTTTTTTTTTTTTGCCTTCTAATTTATATTTTTTTTTTTTTTTATGACGCGTAGCTTATTCCTTCACGGAAATTTGCAGAGAAGGCGGAGTTTCTCTTGTGTCGCACGCGTGTATATGACACTCCGCGGCTTTCGGGCATATCTACCTGTATCCACTTACCTACTACCCACAGGAACAAAAATCGGCATTGTGGAACATACACACTGGCATGTGGACTATCTCGTGTTCGTAAATCACACGCAAGCGCAGCAAAAAAAAAAAAAAAAAGAAACAGTATGGAAGATACGCTTTTACGCGCGCATCTGGTGTTTCCGAAGATGTTTCTGCGGCGTGATTCAGAACGTGACCGAACGTATTAAAGCAGTTCGTCGAACTTCTGTCGCATTTGTTCTTGTAAATGTTTGTTTATTAAAATTCGTTAAAGTCATTTTCCGGACTATTCACAATTTTGAGTACACATCAGTTGTTTTTTTTGTGTGACACTGTAGATACATCGATCTCAAGTCTCTTAACGTGGTCGCAATTAATAACTGGATTGCTGATGCGAGCACTTCCTGTCTCTCGCTCTACCGGCGCGGCGTAGAGCGTGTACTCGACTCACTGCCCACCGTAACTCACTCTGACTTACAGTGTGGCTAAGTAAACATCCAAACAAGTAATCGTTACATTACCAGACGTACGTATATATATATATGTATAGTTTAACGTTGTGGCTGTAGATATGTATCACCTTGAAAAGCGTGCAAAAGCATTTTATTTCAGCAATTGCGCGGGAGTCTGGCGAGCGCGGCTCGCCGTTCGATCGCGAGAGGTTTAACTTTTGAAATGTGGAATAGAAAGTTAGGAAACGTTTGTGTGTGTGTGTGTGTGTGTGTAAACTATCGCAATAGAATAACTACTTTTTCGTACTTCTCGTAAACTAGTTTTCGAACAAGTTTACAATTGTTCGCTTGGATTTTCCTGGAGGAAATGCTCTATTTTTTTGTAATTTCCCGACATTATCCCAATTTTCTTGAAAATAAACCAAAAAAATAGCAATAAAATTTTTTTCGACTTCGAATCCGCGTGCAATTATAGTCAATGTCACTGTCACGCAATCGATATTATAAGTCACGAATTCTCGACCGCAAAGTGACCCTTCGAACCATAGGCCAGGGCGATTTAAGTCCGTTTTTTTTGTTTTCTGCCGCGCGATTAATGCCGCGCGTTTGCGTAAACGACGTGAAACGTACGCGACAATGCCGGAAAACCGTAATACTACGCAATATAATCATATTGCGCATACACACTCGTAACTCATCAAGACTTATGGGACAATGGCCGAAATCGCAATTACTAAATTTCTCGCAAATTTGGTGCCGCGGACATCGATTACCCGAGACTGAGAATTACACCGATGACGGAGATGTAGGTAGTTCAATCACATAAACGCTCGCAAATTTTATTTTCGTCCTTTCCGTTCGCGCGAGTTTTCAGGTGATAAGCGAGCGAACGACCGGTAATTTCGTCATCGTCCCGTAATATTACCGTGTTCTCGTTACTGTAATCTCGTAAATCGTGACCGTCAGTGTTGCCGCCGTGGCAAGAAAGTAGAAGAAAGAGAGAGAGAGAGGGAGGGAGAGAGAGAGAGTGCTGTAATGCCATCGTAGCGCCCCGGCGGCCTCTCCTCCAGGATCGGCGAAATTAAATTTTCATCCGACCGCTTTGGCCTCTTCCTCTTTTCGATCCCTCGTTTCGACGCTGCCGCTTCCATCCGCGCGCTAGGTTTCTTTCTCAATGCTTTTCCGCTCTTTTTATTTTTCCGTTTCTCTATCTTTTGCACCTTTTCTCTTTCGGAGAAACCGCGGCGAATGTTGTTTTTCTCTCTCTCTCACTCGATAACTGCATCTCGCTCAAAATTCTTTCATCTATCAACCGCGTGCAATTTCAGTTTTATACTTGTAATTCAACCGTACTTCGCGCGCGCGCACAGATGTAATAGAATTCGAAATAACAACGTAATAAATAATTATATTTTAATTAAGAATTTATTATATTTTACACGAAAGTGCAATCGATATTGTCGAGAGAAAAACTTGCTTTCGAAAGCTGAGAGAGAGAGAAAGAGAGAGAAAAACTCCACTTGTGTAAATATTGTATATATGAAGATATATATGAAGTGCATTATCGCGCAATAGACCTGACATATCGTAGAAACATTCCATTACACTGTGTTCGGAATTGCGCGTTGCGAGTTCTTTATTATTACGCTTCTCCTCCAATTTCTCTCCTTCCGCTCTTCCACCAATTCTTGGGAGCGATTTATATGCCTTATCAACGTTCTCACGAACTAACGTCGCGTCCTGAATTTCATTGCTATCTATCGCGCGATCTTATTTCTAAAATTATGGCTGAATTATTCGCACGATATATCAATTGCGATAATTCAACCATATAACGAGAAAGAGAAAACGATTAACATCCCCGTCGTTTGCACGTGTATACGTGCACCTGTATTTTTTTTTTTTTTTTTTGAAGCGCACAATGCGTGCGTTATTTTATTAATAATAGAAGACTATGTCTTTACAACAATTTATTATCTTCAAGTGCTTAATGAAGTATTTTATAAAAAATATAAATAAATTTCGAACTAAGGTCGATACGAGTCTACATGCTGGATGTCTGTGCAAATATATTTTTTAACTATTTTCAAACGTAAATTACAATAGTACTTGCAATGAGTTTCTCAACAATTCTCTACAATTTTAAATACACGTACATTTAAGTGCTCTCTATGTTGGTATGCAATAATTGTATACTTATAGACTGTCTAGTTTTTGAGATAATTGTAATTAAAATGTGCAGTTTTAATACGTGATGCATGTACAAAACTCAAGTTAACGTCAGATTTTGTAATTATAGCATCCATATAATTTTTAAGATTGTCATAAAAAAACAAGTATGATATAGAACAGAAATATAAAAATATTATTAAAAATATTATTAAAAAGTTTCAAAAATGTAGACCGTTTAGTTTAAAAAATATGATTAAACAAAAAACGTAACCTAAGAAAAAACCTTTTCTCCTTAATAAATTGCATAAAATAATTGTTTTTTTTTTTCTATTGTAATTTTAAATAATTATGTTTTAATTGAGGAGTTATATTTTCACTGTTTACCGCATAAATACGCACAAATACACAGCGTCAAAATTTTAAATCCAACTCAACGGTGCCACATCTTTATTATTTTAGCACATGTATATCATATAGAAAAATCTTAGAGTGTACAGATTATCTTCGGTTATATCCGCAATCAAAAGTTTATTCCAGTAAGCCAAAATACGTTAATTGATTGTTTACTTTTGAATTATTATTGAACATTGAGTCGATATATTTTATCAATTAAGATGTTAATATATTAAATCTTAAATTTTGTATTTAATATATTATAAATACATATTGCAACTTTCTTTTCAATAATAAGACTCGAACTTTTGGATGGGACTGTCGCGCTGGTACTACATTAATATACATAGAAATTAGAATTAAATTCGAAATTTCACATAGGATGTTTGGTTTGCATCACGAATATATGAAATATCCAATTTATCCTCTCATAAAAATTGTTAAAATTGTTAAAATTGTTATATATAAAATTTCGAGAGCGACGAGAGGGAGCAGAGAAATAGATAGAGAGGGGAAGGAAAGCTCTTCCGAAATAATATATCTACCTTCCGGTAGCTCGTATAACACTTCTTGTAATTTTAAGTGCATTACATCTCACACCACCAGAAACTCATTTTCTCATTATCCCGACCTTATTCGCGCGCGATTATTTCAGCGACTTGTGCGTGGAAGTCGCGCGGATGTATTAAACACACGGAAAGGAGACGCACAAAGCGGCGAAACAGTTGTTCAGCGCAAGGTTTTGCAAGAGCAACAACATCGTAAATCACAACGAGAACCTCCGAAAGCGGAAAGCGTGTGCTGATGACAAGAGAGAGAGAGAGAGAGAGAGAGAGAGAGAGAGAGAGAGAGAGAGAGAGAGTCGTGCGTTCTTCAAAATGAAATAAGATTAAATTAAGCGGACCGAAATCCGCGCGCGCACGTGTGTAATAAGAAGATATTGTAAATAATCGCGACGCGTTGCCGCCGACGACGACGTTTCTGCAGTGCTACTCGACGTTTCTGTGTACCGTAACTTACCGTATCATAGAGCTGTATATAATTTATTCTTTTGCCCGTTTTGTGGCGGTAGCAAATCGCGAGCGAATTTAATCTGTTAAATATATTTGCCGTTACAACGTATGCCGTTATGTCGTTTATCTTTATTCATGAAACGGTTTCGCGAGAAGAGAAGCTACCGAACGGTAGCTTGTACGTGTCTCTTTCATGTTAAATGAAAATATTAAAACAAAACTCCGAGAGAAACGAGCGGAGCTAAGTTATTTCGCGCGATATTAAAGAATTAAAGAACATGTTGAAATGTAAGAAGACACTCGCGGATGCTCGTCACTTCCCAATGCGTTGCCAACACAATTGCAATCATAATCGCGCGCGCGCGCGCGCACTTAGGCACGAACAGAAAGGAGCCGTCACTGACTGCGAAGGAAGTGAATTGCCGCGTCCCTCCCCCTCCCCGTCCTTTTTTCCTCTAATTACATCGGTAATTATGAAAGCACCTTATTATTATCAGCTCGCTTCTCTGGTCCGTCGGTGCGGGTAACAAGCGGACGTGTATATACAGACGGACGTTGCGCTATCGTATTCCGCGAATGTTTCCCTTTGTCTGCGGGAACGTGAAGAGAGGCTGGTCAGCCGTGCGTGATCGATCGGGATCGAACAATAATATCAGCCGGAATTGGCAGCAACGGGTTTTCGCAACAATGTAGAAGTATGAGAAAAACTGTTAAACCGATAATAATTCGCGAAACAATATAATTAAAATAGAAAAAAATAAACACTGTAAAATAAAAATTGTATTATAATAAAGGGACGTAGAAACTTTAAATAATACAAAATATAATACAAAATATAATAATACAGAAACTTTAAATAATACAAAATGGCTTTGAATCGCCATTCGTGATCGTTCCATATTTTACTTTCTTTCGATCGCACGCGCGCGGACATTTGACATTTTATTTTTATCTGTGTCGCGATAATGTCAATCCCAATGATGACGTCTCTCGATTTAAATTGATAGCGCGTTTTCGTCAATGTCATATAAATAATTTGCAGTGTCCGTTTGCTTGCCGGCACGTTTCCTTGCAATATATCACCACCGCCTTCGTACCTCGCATGAATACTAAAAAACCGAGATTTTTATCACAAAGAAATAAATCCTTCGTTTGTTTTATTTTATTTTTTTTTAAGCACGCCTGATGTTTCGGTAACTTCATTAATATTACATGTTCGTCCAGTGGCAGTGTGCAACTGTAACGAGCTTCCAGTTATACATATATTGTCTTTTTCTCCTGTTTAAAATCACATTGTCGAATTTGCTCCAATCGTTGCTATTTTCATTACAAATGTTTATAGCAAATTATTATTATACAGAGGATATTGCGCTAATTAGATGTACTTATCCAGCGCAATTGTACATGTATCGACGTGATGTGCGAGGTCAAAGCGGTCTAAATTGACGCATCAGCGACATAATCCGCACTAACGAGGGATTGTTGCGGTTTTGAGTCATTAACGGTCGTTTTCGTTTTACTCTGATATTTTATGTGAAGAACTGTAAGATAATTTATATACAGTATTTTCTTTTCACATACATATCTATTTATATTTGATCTTCTTTTAATTAATATATGAAATATATTTAATATATTATATACATTATAATATATGAAATATATTTAATACATATATTATATACATTATAATATATGAAATATATTTAATATATTATATACATTAAATATATTTTATATATTTAATATATTTCTTTTTAATATTATTATATTTCTAGGTATATAGATACATATTTATTCACTAGTGAATTATGCGATCTCAAATAGAAAACCGTTTATTTATTAAATCCTCCGTGAATACTCAGCGGGACAGCTTGTAATACAAATTTAGACTATAACCACAACTGTTATGTTTGTGATTATCTGCGCGCCATCTACGGCAAGCCGCGATGTAAAATCACAAAAGATGATCTCTATACGCTCCGCACACAATTGCGTCACGCCAACAATATAAAGACAGTAGCGCCAAGTGAAAGAGCTTGATGACGCGCGCACCTTGCGACAAGAAGCTTTTCTCAAAACGTGACGTTCCGCGGCATTTTATACATCCTAGAGAGTAGCTTATTCTCGCGGCGATACGCGCGCGCGCGCGTGTTCTTTACGAGTGGGTGAGCACCCGTGGAAACGGTTTCTAACGGTGCCATCCTGACCCCGGTCACGCATCGCGGGGGCGAGGGAGCATCGTTAGAAGATGGGATCTCTCGGCGTCCGCGTTGCCGCTCGTGAGGCAACGCAAACGAACCTTTACGTATATCAAGTCCCTCTCTCTCTCTTTCTTCCGCTCGGCGCTCAAGCGCCGTCTCTTCTAATTGCCGCGCGTGTGTTCTCTCGGCAGCTCAGACTATAAATGAAAGCGACGAAATCTTAGCGCGCTAACTCCGTGTGTGCCAATATATACGCGACAATCGAGTTGCACTCCACCTCCCCCTGCGTGTTTCGTTCCAGATCTTTGGTCACCACTACGTAGTGTCGGTTTGAGTTTGCAGAGCATTTGCTCTTAAAAAATTTGCAAGTCTAATTTTTGTTCTGTCTTTGCGTAATTCTATACATTGTATTCTGCATCTTTGTGTACATATGCTTTGTATAATTTCACACACGCACAACAACAGTTGTTAAAGTAACCTCGGTTATGCAAATCCGAACCGGTGTTACATACACGGCGATGCATGCAGAAACCAACTTCCTGTGACGTGTACGCGTGTAAATTCCGCACTGCTTTTCATCGGTCGTCGCGATCTACCTTTTACGCTCTTTTCCGTCTCCCGGTTTGATTCCTTCCTTTTCGCGTTTGCTTTGTTTGCCGACCCGCCTGTTTGCTCCCTCCCTCGCCACGACAAACTGATAAATTTTTGTCTCCACGAGAGATAAACGTTCGCGGGTGATTTCGAATGTACATATAATATGTATTTCTAAAGGTATACAATACATTGCAATAAATTAAATTAATATTACAAAATACCAAGTAAATAGCTCCAGTTAATAATACAATTGTGTGGAGAGTGGCAGTTGGAGCAAAAACACTGGTGTAGTTGTGTGAAAGTATGAAATTGATTTATTTATTGAATTCGAAAGTATAAACGTTTCGACCTTCGATTTAGGTCCTTATCAATATATTCTATAATCGAAAATTATAATTGATGTTACATATGTAAAA
>QVOA01014740.1:0-27969 GCA_014825685.1 Pseudomyrmex cubaensis
TACTAATGGCACAAACAAAAGAATAAAACTTCAGTTTTTTCGATTGTTTCGATATGCTAGATAGGATATTTTAGTTAAGAAAGGCAGTATTGTGTACATTAAAAACAATGAATTAACAAGCAAAATTCATTGACATATTATGTGTGAAATTTTGTGCTTCCCAAGTTCGCACCGTTGCATTTCCATAAACAAAATGCCAAAATGAATAATAATTATATTTAATCGTGCTTTTCTTCCGTTACTCTGTTCCTTGTTCTCCGTACACGTTTTATGATACACGTTGTTACGTCAACGCTATAATTAAATTCACACTATGTCTTACCATCGCGAGACTTTACAATCTCGTACATCGTAACGTCCTTTCGAACGTACAAATTGACGATGATGAGCAAAAAGTAATAACATGAATTTTTTTCGTCACAAAAGAGTTTTTTCTTTTTAAAGGAGGACACGCGCGATGCGTGCAATTTTATCGCACGTGCTTCGAGCACGTACACATACGAGACCGAATAACGCGTAACGTTCGCCGCACGCTCGAGTTTGCACGCGACTCTAAGGCGGAACGGTGATTTATGGCGCGCGCAATACATAATGACGGCCTTCGCGGCGCTTAGTAACGCTGGATGCTGCGGCGATTGTTACAGATGTGTGCAGCGGTGAAGAATTGCCAGAGGTCGAGATAATCAGCTTGCTAGAAGAACAGATCCCGAGATACCGTCTTCGAGCCGACACTTTGACGGAATTTCAAGGCAAGTTATTTTGTTTTATTCGAGCAAATTTTTTATGCAAAATGTAGCGATTGTTATCAAAGTAGCGATTTCTATATTCTGAAATAATAAAACTTGTGTGTGTGAAAGATAAGTTCGCTGACAAATATATGTTGAAAGATAAGTTAATCAATATACTTAACAGATAAATTTGTCTCGATGAAAATCATTATTTTATATCGATAATGAAAATATATTATTAGTGTGTCACACACACACACACACTTTATATATGTATTATTAACATTAAATGTTTGCGACGTAAAATAAATTGACATGTGGCTCTTTATCAATATTTTTGTACGATATGATTAAGAAAAAAATTAATAATATTGATGATTTAAAAAAAAACAGACAAAGAAAGCCCTGAAGTGCAAGAGAGTGCAACTCGTTAGTCGGATCAGATTTCGTGCGCCGTAATTAAATGGAAACCTGTCCGATATAACTACGTAGGACAATATCTCGCAAATGACAATTTTGCGGAAATGACATTTTTTGTCGGCTTCTCTTCTGTACTTCCCAAGGGTTTCATATGTATTTAATAATAAGCGTTTTACGAAACATTAATATTGCAAAATTATGTTAACGCTAAAGATGAATATAATTAAATGGAAAACAAATTGATATAATATCAGTATAATATATTTTAAGCACAAAAATAATTCATAATATTATTAATATTAAAATAATATTAAAAATAGACTATAATACTATGAATAGCACTAAAGTTTAATCGTATGTCATAAAGAAAATATAGAAAAAATTGAAATGAAAAGCTATACGAGTTACATACGAGGTCTTGGTGTATTTGATTTATTTTGAGACTTAATATATATCAGACGTTTCGATCCTTGTTGGGATCTTCTCCAGCGAATACACCAAGACCTTGTATATAACTCGTATGGCCTTTTTCAATCCATTTTAATTTTCAACAAGTACTAATTAATGATAGAAAAAATTATTGAGATATAAAAAGAAGGTCGAGTTTATAACACTTGCACGGTTTTTCCGTATGTGGCACACGCCGAGTGATTAACTATCAACCATGGTGGACCCGTATTGCGTGTCCCAGCAATAAAAGCCGGAAGCCTCTAAAAAGATGCGTCTCTATATAGCAGGGTGTGCCCGCGCGGCGGGAGCATAGAGCGCACGCGTGTCCACCAATTAGCCACAGTACATTTAGCCCGACTCTGTTTCACACCGACGAGCAATGGCGTTTTTGTTTCGCCCCGTTCTTAGGGAACGCAGCGATTACTGCATTAATTAGCGCGATAATATATCGCTCCGGAATATAACGCACCTGCGCGTTCTATCGCGTAATATGCAGACCGTGAGGTGTTTAGCACAATTTTGCAATCTTTGTTCCAGCAGACGAACAATCTAGATTGCCGCGAATTCGGAGCGCGCGGCGCAATTGAGCGGACGATGATGAAGCTCAGAGAAGCGAGACTTAAATATTACCTCATATACTTTTTTTTTATTTTTGCAGGGTACGAGAACGCCGACTGGTTTGTTCCGGCGCCCGCGCTCAAGGTAGAGGACGTCGATCTGAAACTATCACCGGATCAGATCCGGGAGACTCTTAACTACTTCAGTGAGTACAATTTTCCATTGTTTCTTTTGCTAGTCTTTTTTGTGCATATTAAAACGCAGCGTGAGTTAAATAAATAAAATTCAAGTGGTAATGTAGAAAGGCCGGAAAAAGTTGACAAACATTTTTATCGCGCGAAAACAAAATATAATCTTTTCAACGGAGCTCGGTGAAAATAACTGATTCTATGGTACACCGTGCTTCTTTGAGTGCGCGAAGTTTTTCTCGCGATAAAGAAAAATCCGCGCTCAGAAAAAATTCCAATGTTTTCAAATGTGCAAGACTCTTCGATTTGACTGCGTTCTATTCACAATTTGAAACGTGAAATTACTACGTCTAATTGCTACGTCTTATCACTTGCAATTACAAACGTAATAGCACAGAGAATGAAAAAATACCGCAAAGTCCGGAAATGTAGAAGTGAGATTCGGTCGTTCACGTCGCAATATTAATGCAGCAAGCGCGCTCTAATATGATCTCTAAGCCGCTTACAATAGAAAAACCCGTCGATGTGCGCCGACGTTATAGAGTGGCAATTGTGTTGCTTTTTGCTCGAGCGCGATTCCGCGATGCGTGGCGAGCAGAAATTGTGCGTATTGTGTAGAAATCTATCCCTGTTAAACGAGATGGAAAAGCGGCGAATTATCGCGTCTGTCAAGGTGTTGAAATGCCGCCGACTTATTATACGACTCGCTGTAATCGAGGAATTTCACGACGAGAAGAAGAAGAATCATATACAGTTCGGGAGACAATTTTCTCATACGAGTGGAAAATGACGCGCTCGCGTTTCGCCGCGCGACAGCGCGTCTCGCGTGTTACTGATTAGCGATTTCTATATTTCCGAGTTGCGTATGTGGCATTGCCCGTTTTATTTTCATTATGTGCTCTAGATACCGTGCAAGAAACAACCGGACAATCGCATTGTACGCTGAAAATAACATTTAATGGCAAAAATTTGACATGTCGTGTCCTTCGGGCGCGCTTGCTTTCTTCGAGATTTAAATCGTGCAAATAATCATCGAGAAATTTTAGCATTTAGTTTATTTTACATTTCTCATGATATTCTTTTTAATTATTAAATCCGTTCACGAGCGATAATAATTCGGTTAATAATATCGGCGACCTTTTAGTTCCTTTGTGGAACATCTTGATCCGCGAAAAGAAAAAGACGCCTGTATACACACTGTATTACACACTGAATCGTTTCTTGCGACTATCGACGAATACGGTAGAGAACGGTATATCCAAGATGTACCAGTCTATTTAGTAATTGGTACGCGAAACCACCTCCTCTTCTTTCTTCTTCTCTGTATTCATTGAATCGCTCATTTTCCGTCTTATCTCGCACGTCCATTTTGTATCAAGATTTAACCAAAGCGCATTTGTTATTACCACATTAATACGTTTAATAACAGAGTATTAGAACAGATGCGAGCCAAAACACAAGATGTACATGTGTGGTTTTTATTGAATGTGAAAACCAATACAGACATTTCGATCTCTTTATTTAGATCTTCTTCAGTATATACAGACAATAATAATTGAAATAATAATTAGCAGGTTGACCACTCATTATGCAAAGCAATAACTCTGTCTAAAACATCAGAGACCAATTAAATCCACTTCACACCACAAGTCCAAAACGTACTGCTTAACTGGAGAAGATCTAAAAAAGGGATTGAAACGTTTGTATTGGTTTTTATGTTCTACAATAAAAAACACACATGTACATGTTGTGTTTTGGCTTGCACTTAATACTCTTTTATCTTCTCACGAGCTTATTCAATTGTATTAATAACAAATGTTGTTATAGTGGTAACAATGTACAGAAGATATATGAAAGAAGGTCTGGATTTGTATTATAGATTTTGTGTCAATTATATTCTTTTTCTCGTGCAATTACTAAGACTCCACACATTGTTCGACGAGTGTAATTGCATATCGCAATACAATGCGTATTGATTTGCGGTAAATGTACGTTTAATGATACGTCCTACTTTGAGATAAGCCAGATATCTAGGAAACGGCAGGTATAGTTAGTAATTACCGGAGACTCTGCAGGGAAGACACGCCCGAAACTGATTAGATGCAGGCAAGAAGACGCTCAGTATATTTACCTATATTAGCAAGCACCTAATATCCCTTTCCGTTTATTAATTATTACTTAATTATCTATTGTTATTCGTAAAATCCGAACTACGTGATATTTTATAGCAAAAAAGATGTATAAGGAATGTTTTGATCACAAGATATAATGAAAACAAAAGAACATTTTATATAACATTTTTATATGCTTAGACGTATATAAATATTTATTTTCTCTAATTTTTTTTCCAAAGTTTATTTGCGGAGATATTAATTTTATTTACGTATAATATATGCGTTTTATATGCAGTTCGCACGCTTCCGTTGAACGATTAAAACGTCTCGGCGCTCCCTACATCGGATTTAGTTGTTTTACTGTCGGAAGACCGTCCAATTTGTCCGGTTTACACAACTAATCACTGTTTTCCGTCTTATTGCACGTTCAAAGTAATAATGAGAATCCTCTCACGAGGCGGACAAGATCGCATTGTTGAGGTCGCGACGCATCCTCCGGCCGACCGTTCCACTTCTCTCCAATTTTATTTTGCATACGTATGCGCGCCGAGCTTACCTTTTCACCTTTTTCCAACCGCGTGTGTAAAACGGTGAAACTTTAGGAAAGAATGATACGGCGGGCTGTTGTTTTTTTTCTTTTTTCTTTTTTTTTTTTTCGTGGTTCCCACGACAATTCCTCTTGTTCTTACGGCGTTGCGCGTGATTTCTCCATTCAACCCACGGTCGCATCCGACATGGTAGAAAGTGTTTGCAGGTTTGTCGTTTAATTGCGCGCTATCCAATCATTTGTCAACTCGCGTCGTGTGTCCCAGCGAGCGATTAGAGACGCCGCTTTTCTCATCGGCCGAAGAAACAAGAAAACAAAGCATATTGCGCCGATGTTGCGCGCTGGTGAAATTAGAAAACTCTTGTTTCTATAGTTACAGTCATTGATGTTGTTTAAATTGTTTGCATCATTGAAATTCGTACAAATCGATTATAGCTTCTTTTATAGAATATTTTGATATAAGTAAAACAAGACTAATCTCTTTTTTTTTTCAAGTTTGACCACCTAGTTTAACTATTTTATATGATATAATTTTTAGATGAGAATATATTGTGCATTTTTACTGTGAATTTTATGAATGAAAAGCGTGTTGCGCACGTAACAAAGAGCATCGCTTTCTCAAAGAAATATCTTTCTGACATTTTCGTCGCTTATTCTGGAAATGTCGGACGCCCCACCTCGCGCATTCGCCCGATAATCAACAATCGCACACAATTCGACAACGCTGATTTCGCATTCCTTTCGCCAGTCACGATTTATCATGCGCGAAATATCAAAGGATTATCGCTTATCGGATGTAAATCCACTCCGACCGCGACATTTTATATAATAAACTTACCTCAAGCGTTAAACAAAAAAAACAAAAAAAAATTAAAGAGATAACGTAATGTGTGGATATTATTTAAAAGACTGGAACGCTAAATGTCGCTTGGAATATCTGATATAAATAAAGTGATCAACATATTTTAAAAATACACTGAAAAAAAAGTTTTGTTAAGATAATCAAACTATGGTAATCTCAACCAAAACTTTGGTTCTCACAACACTTTATTTGGTTCGATTTACCTAAATTTGATTATCTCAATAAAACTTTTTTTTCAGTGTATGAAATGAAAGCTATCTGTGAACTATTTGTGCCATATAGAAAAATGCTGCAGGAGAATAATAATAATAATAATAATAATGAAATTTTTAGACAAAGATTTGAAGCTTATAGGGAAAAGTAAATAGAAAAGTAAATAGAAATGACAAGCAGTGCCAGAATGGACTCTGGCATAACTTTACGTTAAAATAGAGTATAAAAGTAATAATTTTTAGTAAATATCAATATAATTAATCGCGCGGACATAATTTATGCGTCTCCATATTTGAATTGCAGATTATGATTACATACATATAGCTACATGTATTTTCTCATCTAGAAAACTGTCATTATTTACTCACACAACAATTGAGCGCGCAGTGTTGTATCACTTCAATCTTTTATCAGAGCTTACGGGGACTCGCATCGAACATGATCAACGAGCTTCCTCGTTATCGAGCTTTCTCGCTTATCCCTACGGCGCGCGTTCATCGCACTCGGACCGGACAGGAGCGGCTCCAATCGCGTTCAGCCAATCACGTAGCGCGGCGCTTGAAACGCGCGCGCACTTCACTTCGTTCCGCGCCACGCCGGCGGAAACTTCGTTCCGTTCAGTCACGCTCGTGCAGCCGCGTGGTTCGTTTCATCGTTGATGATATTGTGCGCGTCTATCCGCCGCGCGCTCGTTTCGTCAGTTACACGCGTTACGCGCCCGTTTCGCGAAGTTAAGCGCGCGGCGGCCGTCATGAACCGCGATTCGTCGTCTAACTCGCATGAAGACGTTTTTGTCGCAGCGATTGTTCGGTTCACACCACTGTGCTAGTACGTTGAGCATGCGCGACCTAAGCCGCAGCGCGAAGCAGTTGCCGCCCGGATTCTGCAACATTTGGAAGGATCTTTCCGAGGATCTTCTTCTTTTGGGTGCGCGCAATACGTCGACACGACTCGACAACAACGTTGACATCGCGATTTCTTTTAGCGGCGATATCAACGCGCTTAAATCGAAATCGTTCATCTCGATCGTGTGAATCCACGAACTTTGCCCGGTCCTCCTAGGTTAGGTCGTTTCCGGAGCAGCAGAAAGTTAGCCGCTTACAGATCGAATCCACTCTTCTCTCACTCTGCGTTGTTGTACATATAGCTCTGTATGTATGTATGTATATGCTATCTTTGTACAAAAATGAATTGTCACGCTGAGAAATCGTGGCGCATGCTCGTTATGCATTCGCGCGATATCGGGAACGGAATGTAAAAGAATGTCACAAGGTGTGTTGACATAGTCCATTTACGATCGACGTGATAATTGTGTAGAGACGGAAAAGACGTTCGCGAACTCGTGTCTTGATGAAGAGAAACTCGATATTGACAGTTTTATCTACTCCGTACAATTTTATTTATTAATATATATACTAATATCGTCGTTCAGTTTATCGAAAAATTGTATATAAAGTACAAAGAGAGTAATGACACCATTTTTCTAAATGACAGTCGTGTATAAATATTTTATCATGAAAATCTATCAGAAAAAGTAATTTATATGAAAAAAATTTTTAAATATTCTTGTACTAAAATTACTATTGAACATCGTGTCCCTAATAGTCCCTAATAATTACATCATTGTACTTCAAACATTTTTTTGAGTATAAAAAAAATGGCTGAATGTTTTCATTCACTTCTGTTTTTTGAGCATTGTTATTATACTTAAGAAGGCAAAGGAGATATACTTTTTACATTTTTAATAGTACTAAAACATTACTATAATATTAATAATTATCGTCATTAACAAAAATAAATTCTTTATAATGAAAAATTTGGCATAGATTTATTGTGGCTCGCTTAAGAACTTGTGGAGATTGAGTTACTGATTATAGGATAATAACCTTCGTGACGTCTAGGCCCTGAAAATATATGCGAAGGGAAGAGAAGACGCGATGAGCGCATCTTCTTCGCGGAGCACGATACAGTTCTCCGCGCGTAAAGTCTGCGACTCTATTTCTGTTCCGTCTTTCTCGCAGCCCCGAAAGGGTGGCCTTGAATATCTCGAGAAGGGTGACATACCTAACCATACCCCGCAAGTAGACTCGCTCTTTCTAGAAAGAGAAAGAAAAAGAGAAAAAAATAAAACGGCGCATTTCGTGCGGCAACTCGCGATTTTCGATTTTTCCTTATTTCTCGCACAGCAGTATTTATTAATAGAAGCGCGCGATTGATCCGCTCGCGTAGAGCAGTCGCTAGACGCTCGAATAATAATTCCGTTCGCGTCAGCGACCACGACGAATAGTTAATTACCGTTACGCAAAGAGTTCGCTGCCTCCTGCTACGCGCAATTAACGTTGCACATGTCGATATCGGATTCATGTCGTGTTTGAATCGAGAGAAGTTTTGTTTGTCTTCTTTAACAGCCTAATTCATTTTCAGCTTTTGACCTTTATTCAGAAAACTGAAACTCATTGAACTTTATCTCGATACGTGTCTTGATAAGCGTTGAATTGTTTTTTCCAGATATATTGGTTAAATAAGTTCGCGCTATCTTTGCCGAAGGAAGAAACTGTATATATTTACATTCTTATTATTTTATCACGCACGCGTTACTGGAAACAAACGCCATTGCGACTTTTATTACATCGCATTCCGTAATTGCAATTAGAAGAATATTCGTGTATCTCTAAATTAATATTTATAGTTTGTCTGTTCTCCGCGCTTTGTTTTGTATCAATTATTTTTGAGAAGCATCTCTCTTTATTAAGGAAAACGCTTTTAATTGCATCTAGTTATCGACGAGCTCGATCACTTTCTATTATCTTATCTGTTTACATGATATTCTAAAACTACTGTGAGCAATTACAATCAAAATACTCACGCTACACATTTATCGCACTTTATATTCACAAGAACCTCTATTGTTCGCTAATGTTTGCTGCGACACGCGCTTAGTCACGACGAGACTTTTTCGTCGTGCGAGATTTTTTTCCAGCTCTTATCGTTGTTTATTCGCATTATTTTTAAAGTATGCGAGATCGTTATCGGCTAATTCGATTCTCCCCGCGATCGAAATCGAAAGTTTCACGTTCGATAAGCGCGTCGCGATAAAAGGCAGCTACAAGCTTCTTTGTTGATGTTTCCATTTGCACTGTTTAAAATAAATATTCTTGCAGCTAATATTCTAATTAATTCTGTACGTAAATCAAAAAATAAAAATAATTTAGTACTTTAATTTTGCTTGAAAACGTATTCAATTTGATGCTATTTCCAGAATGTTGTTATTTTGAAACTAGTTTTATATAAAACGCCCGTTGGATTGCATCGTTCGCCTCACTGCGTAGTGAATGAGTTTTCTCCGTCGCGTATATATTCGCATCGTTTGCGAGTTCATGGCAGACAGAGGATGATTGCCGACAATTTCATTTGCCGCGTTAGTGACTGACTTCAAGTTTTTCGCTCAAATTGTCGCTTGGACAATTATTGCGTATAATGAGATGCGACGATAGCGATCAGAGCAAATTAACAACGTATCGTTTATGATAATCAACTCGATCTGTACGGTACCGCGACAAAATGTGTGTTCAACAAAAGTCCGGACAATGTCGATGACTGTTTCGTCAATGAACGTTACGTTTTCACCGATCGTTTTCATCATATCGGTCGATTTAAGCGTCCGCCTTCGCGAAAGCGGGTTTGTTCATCTTTTCTCCCTTCGTGCTTTCTCTTCAGTATTCGCCGGTTCTGAATTTCGCGCGCGCGGCGACAGTGAAATCGACTTTACGGGGAAACGAAATTTACCACCCGAAAATACGCGCGGCGAAAGCGTCAACTTCGGGACGATTTCATCGATCGATCGTTTACGGACCGAAATTATCGCAAAAGGAAATCGCTCGCGATATACATATATGGTTCATTACCCGATTACCGTATATGCGCGCGCGTATGTTTCTCCTCCAGAATTGTAGTTTTTGAGCATATCCGTTAACACTCAGAACTCTGTTACTTTCACGAATCTCAAATGAGATCTCTTTGATCATTTTATGGCTTGTGTATTGCGCAATTCGATACTTTCGACGACCGAGTGTGTGTGATACTAATTACAACACGAAGATTCGTTCTGTGTAGTTTTTTTTTTTTTTTTTTTAGATAGATTTCTCTTGAGTTCCGAAAATCGGCCTTGAAAAAAAATCGTCCGCTTGTTTCCAGACCGATTATTTCCGGCGATCGTTCCGGATCTTGATGCAATTCACGCGAGCGCTGATTAGTTGATTACTTGGACAGTGACGATATATCTTTGATTAAGCCGCAAGCGATGCTCCGTTTCGATAAACTCGAAATCTGCTTTCTTCTATATGTTTGCCGAGCAACATCGACAGAAACCCTTCATTTTTCACCTACTTACACTTCGATACCGTTGCAGTAACAACACTGAGCGATCATAACAATCGCGCAGCATGTTATTCAATACATTTCGATTTCGCCATATAAATTGCAGACGATCATGAAAAACCTTCCTATGTGTACACGAAGACTGAGATGTTTGTTCTTTCTCGGCCAACTTTCGAGTGATTATATCGAACCTTTATTATCGATTAGGATTAGGTTCTGACATTGTTTATCAATTTATTGTTTTATCAAATGTTTTTTTTCCACGTTATTCACACATCAATGACCAATGAGTTGTTCTTTTTAATACTTTTCTTATGTTAAATTTGCAATTTTTTCAAAGCTTTAATTATATTTGCAATTGCTTATCAAGTAAAAACTTTCTGCTTTAATTATTCCGACGTCAGTTATTTCAGTAATTTAACAGCAGTATTTTGTAAAAAAAAAAAAACGTAATTTGATACAAAAAAAATTGTACGATGTGTGCATTGACAGACAAGTTTTTATTATTTCGCGCTTTCTCCCGAGACACAAGTTTCTTTTACTCACAATTAGATGTACATTATCAAGGAACATAATTTGTTTACTTTTAATATTCCGCGGAAACGATCGATAGTCTCGCAATAAAATCGTATGTTACTTCCTGATTCACGATCGAGCTGAACGACTTTCGTCGGCGATGAAAACGCAAGAAATGCATTGGCATGAACCAATTTAATGAGGAAAGTGTGATTTTCATCTTGCGCAGGTAGATTCCAGAGACTAAATAGCTTCTCACGCGTCGCTTCTTTTGAAGTAAAAATAATATGTACGTTTGTGGAAACGCGATGACATCAATCGAGAATCAATAAACTTTTACTCGGACAAATGATCTATGTTATCAAGAGAAAGAAAAACTCGATAAACGATAAAGAAGCGTGAATAATTTAGCGTGAATGTAAAAATACAAAACCTGTAAATGACGAACTTCTAAAAAGCAAGGTGTAAGAAACTAGTGTGTGTATGTGTTAGTGATTTGATTTCTAAATATTTATTATTTTAATTTCTGGATGTAAATATTTTTAACGACACTGCAACATTGAAGAAGAGAAAAGCCGCTGAAGAAATCAAACAGTAAATTCGGAAAGAAGACATAAAGTAAGATACAAAAAAGTAGTCACACAAAAAACGGCTCGATCTATAAAGTAGCTTTCAGCTTCCGAGTTCTCAATCCGTCCGCGAGCACAGGGTCATGTGAATGTCATGAAGAGGTCGACTCCTTTTCGCACGAGCAGCGATGCGTTTCCTCTGCCCTCGCCTTTTTCTTGTCAAGATGAACTTACTACTCCGTCGACCTCGCGAGAGAGAAGCATCGGCTCCATCATCGCCCACCGCGACTCAATCTTTGACAGCATCGCGTTGGACGTTTCGTACGCCGGTCTCATGTCCGAGACCGATCTCGTCGACTCTGCGGTCAATCGAACGAGGCAGAACGTTTTGTCACGACAAGATGCGTCTGATTCGCCGTTGCTCTGGGAGGATATCGGGGTCGTCGAGTATCTCGAGAAAAAGCTCGGTCCGCCCGACGAAAGCACACCGGAAGAACGCGTCGAAACGCTCCGCGAGATCCTGGCCGAGAGGACGGAAATACACGAGGGCGATGGCAGTCTCTCGGACTTTTTGTTCCACGTTGCGCGAACCAAGCACGGCAAGATCTACATCAGAGTTATTCGAACTCTGCTATTGAACAGAGGTAAATTAGTTGTTAAGCTGCGCCAACGATATTTCGATATGCGATATTAGTCGCTGAGACATTTTTATCAGAGACTATTTGCACTTGAACGTGTAAGTTTATTTTGCTGAAGGTGTATAAAACAAAAACTAGTGTATTGATATGCGTTCAGAACGGCGAAATAATAATTTATTAAGTCGAAAATAATTTATGTTATTGTTGGCACGCCAACAAAAAAGTGATACAACATATTTTAATGCCACTTGTCTCGCAAATTAATAAATATATTAATTAATTCTCTATGTACAAATCTATAACCTATGTAAAAAAAAGCGTGTAAAAAAATTTATGAAACGCCCTTATTTATTGTAAAACAGAACAACTTTCTTCTATTGTTTCTCGAACTTGTGCTTTCGTTGTTTTCTCACGTTTTCCTCGACAAACGACTGCTCTCGCATGATAGTCACGATACACACGTATCATACGGTCTCTTGGTGATTTGGCGCTCAAAAATCGCAAAAGTTCTACCCAATATGTCGGAGACAATTATATACGAATCGTAAAAAAAAAAAAAAAGAGCGGCGATGAAAGTGATCGAACTGTCAGCGTGCAACTCATTGGCGAATTTCACGACAACGTGCAGCTGCCTTTTGATCCCAAGATCCACGGAGACTCCCTGAAGACTCTCGATTAATGAAATTCGGTGATCCGCATAAAAAAAGTCTGCAGGAGAAACAGACAGTTGTTGTTCGATCTCTTTCGACAAAAAAAAAGAGATATTTTCGCAGGAGAATTAATTAAGACCGATTATTATCGGATATTTATTGTCGAAGTAATTTGGATGAATTCTTAGAAAAATTATATCTTTCTTACAAGTACCATTTGCCGTATTACATATTTCTTAATTTTGATAAGAACATGTGAATCATCAAAGCAACTGCAAAAGATGTTCTTTTGATAAAAAAGAATTAGCATTATTACTTTTTTACAATAGAATCTCACAAGAAACAGCGACTTTAAAGAGAACTAGATACTAGTTTTTTTATTTCCTGCAAATATTCCAATTTATTGATACGTGCAGAATAAAAAAAAGAAATATAATTGCGTCTTAAAACACCTGGTGATAAACACCGAGAATTCTCGTGTAACAAAATTTTGGAAAAATTTGGAGGAGTAATAATGATGGAAACGTTTTTCTTAATGTTGTTTCTGTTATCGATGACAATTCTTACGGGCAAAATTGCTTACGCTGTTGCTCTTGGAGGCATCTTGCCTCCAATCTTCTTTGGGCTTCGCCACGTGCACCAGCACCAGAATGATCCTCAGTATTCCCGAAAGCTTGAAGGAAGATGAGAGAAAAATAGCAGTGTCTATGATGATACGCATTTACGTAGACGCAGCCAAAGCAGCCGGCATTTCTGTCAAAAACTGTCGTTTCTCAGAATTTTTGCTAGCTGTTTGGTGGAACTTCCACAACAGTGTGCTATTTCTACGAGATGGTCCAACTCGTAAATGCGATCGCCGATGACGTTATAATTCTGAAAAAAACCACTCGGTACAACAGTGGCACTCACGATATCGGAATGAATGAAGTCTGTGAAGAAGAAACTGATGCTGACCATCACTGAGGAAAGCGTTGAGAAAGCCCGCTGCCGAGCCATTGATTGCATGATTGGGACCAATCGAGTTGCCGCAATGCAAAAGGTTTTGCTTTCTTAAAATTCTAATCAACATATACCATGAAGATTCATGTAGACGTACAAATACTGGATTTATGTTTATTCAGTAACTATCTATCTTCGATCTCATTAACATTGGAAAAAAACATAATTGTCAATCAATTTTCTTAAGTCAGTACCGCCGCATGCGAGATCGAATCTTATAGTATTCTGGGACATGCTTTCGATCTTCTGGCGCGAACGGCGGACGAACAAAGTCAGGTTCATAATTCACAACATGCCAATAATTGCGAAAATGATCGCAACTTCGAAGATGACGACCAACGCGTCGCCGTTGTTGCAGGGTGAAATTCTCGAGGTGTCGAACGGACTGCTGGTGCTGCTGCCGCGGAAACAGGCTAGCACATATTGCAAAGCTTTGAAAAAGATCGAACGTAGGCAAGCGTGGATTGTCGAGATCGAACAACAAATACAAGTTCTCTATATATCTGCAAACAATGTCTCTATTTATCTACTAATAATCTCTGTGTATTTATAGTATTTATAGATAATAGTTCTGTGTATTTATAGATAATAGTTCCACTGAAGATAGTTTAGAATAAAAACCGAAACGTTTGGAAAGATCAAAGTGTATTTTTTACGGCAAAACATTCCACTCGTTGGTTCCAACAATCCAATGAAAAATTCATAATTTGGAATATAATTAAAGTACAACGATTCAAAAGTTCAGTAACGTAACTCTAAAATGTATTTTGCAAGATGACAAATTGATAATTAATAATAATTGCGTTGTTTTAAAATACAATTTCGTTTCTTTAATGGAAATTAAACTCGAATGCAGACACGAGAAAACGCTCGCATCTCACGTCTAATAGAGAGACGCGGCTAACAAATTTACAGTTAACAAAACATTAACATCTTTATGCTGCACCCTTCCGGTTCCCTTTCCCCGCCGGTCATGGGAAATCTGTGAACTCTCCTCCCGTATTATTCACGCGCGCGTCTATCTTTTTATCTGTTCCCACAATTACACTCTCTATACATGGCATTTTGCACGCGAATCATGTAGCGCGAGGTCCTTGACGTCTATCGCGCTCGGCTTAATCACGGTGTGTAATTCATGCCTGGCGGAAAAAGTCGATTTATCTCCCACTGAGAAGATTTTTTAACAAATAACGTAGAATCGTTAACGCAACATAATTTCTATCAGCTAATCATATTTATTAATATCAAATAATCAATTATTTTCTCATTTGCGCCACCTCGAAAGGAGGCAAGTCACCATATAAAAAAAAGCGATTCAACCGTCGCATCGTGCAGTTTTAATCCTCCTTCCGGCCAAGAATCTCGTTTAGAAACTTGTTTGACGAATTAATACTGATAAGCATCGTGTTTTTGCGTGTATCTTTTCCTCTTACCCGATGCAAGAAAACACGTTTCGACTCGGCGCGTTCGTTCGTTCGTCAACGTAAGAGGTAAGGCCGAAACGCGACCTCGCCGATCGACCTCGAATCGATCGATATCGTGCTTTCGAGCGCGCCGAGATAATTCGACACGCTTGGGAGAGATCGGTTCGGATACGCGCGACTTCTAAGGAAAGCGGCGTCGACCGTGAAAACATGATTTTCATGGTGTGTTATCCCGACGATACGAGAGAAGAAGCGCTTCCGCGCGCTACTTCCATTCATGTTTACCTACCTACGAAACAGGATGCAATCTCGCAAAATTCGCTACCGCGCGCGCGGCGCACGTAACAGGGCAGCAAATTTTTATCGACGTTGTAATAGCGCGCGGTGCGTCACGTTAATATGTCGTCCTCGTTTCTTTGAAATTGCGGTTTACAATGTGATGTAAGCTCTTGTTTCTCGAAACTTGGTTCAATCGCGATCGTTCGCGAGAGCTGCGCGAGAAAATGCCGCAAGGCAACGTCCAATTCCGTATCGTTTCTATATGCGTTTTGCCTAAGACGGTTTTAAATTCCGCTTATTCGCAGAAAGATCAGAACGTGCGTCGCGTTACTTTCTAAACGCTTCTCTTTAATGTCACCAGTTTCATTTTCCTTCTCGTGCCGTCCAACTTAAATCGGTTTTTCTTGCGGCGCAACATCAAAACAAATGGCATCAATAGATGACGTTTACTTAATTTCCAGCCAACTTGGATATTTTCGGAAATTTAATCGACGATTCTCGATTAATTATCTTTCACTTATTTATCACTAAGATTGTCGTTAAAAATAAAGACTGGTATTATTTTTATTAACTCCGCAGAAATTGCGCATCTTCTTCGTGCAGAGTAGTTGTATATTACCGATCAGATGCGTCGCATCGGTAAATTATGAACAAAAAACTATTTTTGTAGAAATACTCGTTGCGGCTATGTTGACTCATGATGCCAAGAGAAATCGTATGACTTGTAACAAAACTAACTTATTTTCATAGATACAAAAACTAATTTATTTTCACAGGTAGAAAAACTAATTTATTTCCATAGATACAAAATTTATATTATCTTGTTTGTTTCTTTATTCAATAAATTTAGAAAAATAAATTTGAGGAAATATGAGTATAAAAACGTAAAAAAACTAAATTTAATAAGAAATAGATGCAGAAATAACAAAATAAAATTTTCAAAAGAGAAATAAATTGCAAAAATAAAAATTAAAAACAATAAAATACAAATACAAATGAGATACAAATAAAATTAAGAACAATAAAATTACTCGGTAATTTGATGTTAGAATTCAATTTGTGGCTGCCGGGAACCTAAATATACATGCTATTATTTTTCAATTTTCTTGATAAAGTTATGCATGCAAAACCGACGGCGAAGCAACGGATAAATAAGGTCGGCTCGGGAGTTACCGTTAATTGAGCTCGAAGCGCGACGCGTCAAGGTCGAGGGGTTGTGGCAGCGCATTGGGGTTAGAGTTGACTACCTTTCCTTTTTATAAATTGGCGGAGTTGTGCGCGCGCTGAACGGGTGGTTCTCGTTCCTCGCGCGTTTCTGTTCCACGGCGTTCCGGTCGTGCGGCACGGGCGATTTAAGATGGCGCATTGATCTTGGTCGCTGTCGCGTGACGTCTCGTTGCAATCTCGTGCACGCTGCTACGTTTCTATCACGACAACGATAACGCTTAACGATCTTAACGGCAGAATCGCGGCATTGGAGAGCCGCGTATCGCGCGAAACGAAACGCAGGATGTGACAACGCGTAAGTACGCGACGTCCGTCCCGTTTCCGAAAAGTTGGTACGCGCGCGTTGGCAATGCCGAGGTGAATTCCTGTGAGTCGTCGTCGGTGACGTCAGACGCTCTGCCGGCTTCGCCCCGCTGTCAACTCGCTTGTGTGGTGGAATAATCCGTTGGATGGTAAATAATCTCATTACCTGCGACAATTTGTGCACGTGTATGTAGCCAATTGAGTCCCGAGTAATTACTTACAGGGTGATGAATCGCGAGATCTCGAACGCTGTTTTGGTTGCGTCAAAAAACTTCATCGACTAGACTTGAAGTTTGATCGTGTCTTTCTTCATCTCTTTCTAATTTATCGTTCTGTCTTTCTCTAACAGCTGGTATCACTATCCTGTGCTTTACTACGACGCGTCGCGTGAATGCACAATGCTTTATCATTCATTTTCTAAAATTCATTTTTTTTTTGTGTTGAGAATATATTCTTTAAAAAAACGATTTTAATTTAAATGTACTTGCGTGTCTGCGCAATAAATTGATATCGCTTTTTTCACACATTTGTACTATTTTTTATATTTATTTGATAATTTATAAATGTTCGTAAAATAGTTTTATTTATTTTGTTATATAATTTTTTTGTTTTTTTGAAGTAAAACTTACAAGATAAGTTTTTTTTAAGTTAGATTTTAAATTATAAGTTTTTGTATATGATCTGCGGTAACATTTCATGTAACTGTCAGTTAGCTTTCTAAAATTACATGTACTCGACTGACACATCCAACTATTCTCATGAATCCAATAATATAACATTAACTCGTAATAGATTTGCATAGCGTCGATAACGTCCTCGAATTAGCGTCTAGTAATTATGCAATAAGTTCTTTGTTCGCTTAGTTTCAGTTTCTGAAGACTTGAAAAACAGATATGTAAAATATATTATTAAACGTACGAGAAAATTGCATATTAATTGCGTTGCCACGCGAAATAGGACATAAAAACAAGTAACGGCATAGATAACAAAAGCGCGGATTTCATAATCCGATTATTTTGCAATCGGTAATTTGCATTCACATTGCAGAAAGCAGGAAACACAAAATAATACTGTTACACAGTAATCGTCAAGAGAACTCCGCGGTACTGGATTTTCTTTATTCTTTTCAATCGTTTAAATACACGAAGAACCTGACTAGAAAAATTACACGACTGTTTAAAAACGACGATACGCAAGAAAAAAAACAATATACGTGTATAAGAAAAAATTATTGTATGCATAAATTAAATTTTTAGTTAATAAAGAATCTTTTAGGCTCTGAAGTTTCTAAACTAAGAAATATATATATGGTCATAAGAGCCGTTTCCAGGATGTTGTGCGGAAATATGCGTGTATATATATATATATGAATACATAAATATATATATATGTTCACATGTAAATTTTACAAGTGTTTTTAAATTGAAATTTTAATTCTTAAAATCATATAGGACGCTATATTTGCATCACATATATGAGAGAGTTTACTCCGTAAATCTCCCTAACTAATTTTAAATTATTGCGAAAAAAAAAACTAGAGATTTCAGGTTCGACTCCTGGCCGAGGAATTTTTTTTCGCAATAATTTAAAATTAGGGCGGTTTACGGGGTCTCATATATGTGATGCAAAAATATAGCATCCTATATGATCTTAAGAATTGAAATCTCAATTCAAAAACTCACTTGTAAAATTTACATATGAACACATACACATATGTATTCATATATATATATATATACGCATATTCCCGCACAACATCCTGCAAACGGCTCTTATAACGTACATATATTTCTAAATTTTTTGTTTCTGTTCATAAATTAAATTTTTTGTTTCTGTGTTTTTGATTACGTAAAACGTTCGAAATATCACGTAAAATCATCTTTTTTAGCCGAATGACGTAACAGCTGCATGTGCTTACGTTACAAAATTGTTTAATCGTTAAATCATGATTTAATTGTTTAATCAAGGTTTTTATGAATTCTCTCGATTACCTGCTTGCTGCAGATTCTTATGCAAGCGTGGCACACGAAGAAAATCAATAATTACCTGCACGTCTTTACCTCAAGGTGGTATATACGAAGTGCGATGCGGTCGCGACTTGTTTTTGCGGTTTCTGCCCGTGTATCTTCTTCCTATTAGCGTCGTCATTTGGAATTTATTTCAGGTCGAGTCAACAGAGATTGATATCACGAATCCGGTACAATACGAAAAAAAAATGCATACGGGAAGTGATAATAAAAGACGCTTATCGTAGTTAGATCGAACATCAGTAGTTAGATAGAACAGAAGTCACAGTTAATAGAGACGTTAATTTGAAATTCCGTTACGCACATGTGTCAACGGTTTTAATTCGATTCTGTTTTGTTATTTTTGTTATTTTCAAACAAATAGTAGAATAAAAGACTCGACAATGTTTAGGAAATATTTAAAACAGAAAATAGGCTGATCAGAGCCACCGCTAAGAATAGTCGCGTTACTTTTTTTTTTTTTTTTTCGTAATGTTTTTTTAAATATAATGCTATTTATAATTTATAATATAAAGATATAAAAACATCATTATTAGTCATCATTTGAATGCAGTCGCATTGATAGATGAATTATGTTTCTCCGCTTGCTGTGCACCCGTTCGTTGTTCTTCATTTCCCTCGCAGCGAATCCGCGCACCAGTTGAAGCGCGTCGTGAACAACTATTATATGACAGCTCTTGATCTCGGAACCGGTCCACGGACCACGCGTATATCCTGGAGGAGGACAACGCGGCTACTCGCGAGAGGAGGACGTCGACGCCGGACGTCGTGGAGCCGGAGGAGCACGGCCGCGACGATCCGCAGGAGGATGATCCGTACGAGTACGACGACGACATCAGACCGACAACGTCCGGCATGGGGCGCTGTGACGTCGACTCCGACGTCGAGGACGACGAGGAGTGCCTGTCCCTGTTCGAGGCGGCCAACTACCTCGTCTCCGGTACCGCGTCCACGATACCGACTACGAAGGTCGGCGCGCCCTGCTGGGGATGCAAGAGCTGCGTTGTCGAGGGCCTGCCGTTGTTCCTTCTTGGCTCGCCGACGGAGGCATCCCGCACGTGCGCCTCCTGTCAGTAATCCGTGATTTTGCTGTTTGTCCGCCTGTGATCATTACACGTCGTTGTCTCTCTCGCGTTCGCACTGCGTCAGAATTTTTTGAGACACGACTAGTTCTACGTTGCGAGAAGATAATCTGCAAGAGAGAAGGCTTAATCACTACGATCGATCGATCACGTTTATTAACTGATTACACATGACGAATTATGTAACTCGCTTTCTCTCGACATTTTGTTCTCCGCTATTTCGCGTTTTAGTCAACGCAATATCTGAAATGTATTTTTATAATATTCCTGAAATGTATTTTTGTAATATTCCTTATACTTCAAGAAGCTGCAAATGTAAATTTACTCGGCGCAGACAAAATATTTGATCAAGCGATGTTTATCTGGCGCAGTGTGGACACTTCTAAGTATCACTCTCGTCATCATCTTAATTAAATCGTGCACTCGACTTCTTTTACACTCGTTGTGTTATTTCTTTTTCGTGCTGCTTTGAAGTTTTGTTATTTATCGTTTTTTATCTGTCACCTTTTGAAAATATCGTTCAAAAACGTCGATTTATAATACGACTTAAAATACCAGCGTAGATTGTACGATTGCATGTGCGTTAGATAAGCTGTACATCGCGATAACAAGTAATTTCGCGCGATAAAATTCGATAAGATACAATCAATTTGCAAAATACGCTTATATCAAATTTCTTCTTGTTAATGTTGTTGCGCAGTTTGTGTTTACGTTTTTCTCTTCACGTAGAAATATATTTTATTGTTTTATTCACTCTTGCTGTTGTCACACCATGCGTCATCGATTTTGCTTCGGGACACGCTTTTGCGAAGTTTCGCTTCACAGTTGCAGAATGAAACAATCTCCGGAAATAGGTAATTTCACGTGATGTCGGGTTAATGTACGCAGGACGTGCATTTACATGCATCCTCGTGAGTTCATACGACACGGGAGGGCCGTATCTGCATTCCCATCATACCAGATCGACGAGTCCGTGCGTTGTCTCGGTGAACGGAAAAGGAGACAGGGACCGGTTTTAAAGAAGTCCCATACTTAACTCTCGCATCATCGATGCAAATTCCCAAGCTATATTATGTCTAGTCCGACATTCCATATTCCCGGAGCAAATATGAAATATTCATCTAGCGCATTCTTGAAATAAATGACTTTTAATGTGTGAAATGAATTTCGGGACAGTGTTCAAAAAATTGATATTCTCAGAATATCGAATTATTATTAGAATTATTACATATTTTTAATCTTTCAAACTGTGCAAGGGAAATCTTCGCTTTATATGTCGAGGAATCCGTGGCGCTTTCTGAAAATTCGACTGTCGATCATCGCGATCAATTGGCCGTGAAGGTGTCTGTTAACATACTTCACTCACGCAGAGGACATCGTCGTTACAAAGACGACGAAGAGAGCACTTCGGAATGCAGCGGTGGGCATCGAAGCGCGTGCGTCTTACATACTGGAATTGAAAGCGACCTATTACGTTCGTTTAGTCTCGCTTCTTCAACGTTATTACAGTCTTCTTTAGTGAAGAAGAAGAACGCTTGTAAAAAATCTACTTATGCAATGAAAATACCAGTCGAATGTCTTCGTCAATCGATGATAATTTACGTTTATCTCAATTTTGCGAGATGAATAATTAGCTTTTTTATAAAAACAAAATTCAAACTAAGTTTTAACAAAGTTTAGTGACTTCTAAATAAACTCACAATAATTAATTTTTTTTTCAACCCTTATTTCCGTGCAACGCGCACGGAAGTTGTTTTTGTCTGTTTATTTCGGATACCACGGGGGATTGACATTGGAGAGAGCTCAGGGATGCAGCGCCACGTGCAAGAGATGGACGTGCGTCTGCGCTTTCGGATAACCGGGTGGAAAATCGATCGATGAAAAGGGATAGTGTAAAGGGAGAGATTCAATGCCACAACTCTCGCGCAGCACGACGAGCGTCATTTCCACGCTTTCCTGTTTCTTTCTGTTTTCGCGTGCCGCGTTTTCTCATTGCTCTCATTAGATAGACTCACATCTCTCAATATAAGACATACACGCGATCGTTTGTTTCTTCGCGATTCTCTCCGCGATTTTCTTCACAGTCTATCTCGCGCGCGAAACAAGCGAGCATCTGTTGTGTCTCGTTGTGTTTTTACGAAACTCAAAGTAACAAACTTAAAAGAACAACAAAGTTGAAACAACAAACTTGGAGTAGAAAAACAGTATTATTTTATTTTGTTTCTTGCGTTCAAAAACGTATGTGAGATAAAAAGAGAGAACAATAGTGTGAACCTGATTTATTAATAATCTTTCAAAAATGAATAAAAAATATGACGGATCTAAATTTTTATAAAGTGAACAAAAGAGAATATAGCGAACTTATTTATTAATAATTTTTATGAAGTGAATGAAGAAAAATAAATCTATTTACTTAATAAATGTATGAGATGCACAAAAAGAGTGTAAACAAATTATTTTAAAATATAAAAGTTAAATATAAATAATATTAAAAGCAATGTTTACGCGCACTTTTAGCACGCACGCGTTGCGAGGTCGCGATTGTTCTCAACATGTGAGAAGCGTATTAGAATTTATCAAACTTCGTGAACTCATAGGTAATATTTTTAATGTAATTTATGTTATTACAGTATCACATACGGCGCAAGAAAAAAAATTACATAATTACGTACATAACTATCTGACCGGAATGTGCACTTCTTTGTTCGCATTTGAACTATAATTGCTCACATTTTAGAAGTTACTTGCTGACACAGAAGATTATAAATAGGTAGCGGGAAATCGATTAGCGAGACACATGCGGAAAGATTGAACGTGTTATATTCTGTTATTACTTACTCGGTTCGCTTCTGGGAAGAGCTTCGTTCTCGTGATATTATAACTCACGCTTCGATATTTTCATTGCGCATTCATTGCACAGAATTTCGAACTAAAACTCGTTTCGGTATAATCATTATTTATGCGAGAACAAGCGAACAGACAAAGGTTTTGTTGTCAATAAACGCAGAGATTTTTCGCATGTAGCAACGCGATTCAAACTCGAACTGAAATCAAATCGGTTTCTATCACAAAGTCGACAACGAGTGTCACCGATACGCAAATAGATCGTGCGCAAAACGCCATTTAATAAAAAGGAAATATGACACTGTACATCGACTGTACTGTGCATCGATTGTGTGTACTCTTCTTTTACAAGTTGTAAAGAAGTGCATTGTACCGCACGCAATGTGCATTCTATAAATAGATAATATAATACATATGTGATTTACCCAAAAAAAAAAAAAAAAAAAAAAAAAAAAAAAAAAAAAAAAAAAAAAAAAAATCAATCACTAACCACATAGAATTAGTGTACTTGTATAAACACAACATTGAAAATGATTTTATAAAAATAATTTATTTCTGTCACCATGCAAATAAGGCAAATATATGTTTCTCGCTTGTAGTGTTTAAGATTCGGACAATAATCCCGACGGCCTCTCTGCATTTCTCGCTGTATTATTTTTTTTAAACCAAACTTTGTGTTTTTTCCCGGCAAGCAATGTAACAACAAACTTATTCTGTTACAGTCTTATGTAGCAACCGGGTGAGCCAAATGACCAAGACCTATAATGACATAGAGGCAGTTACAAGGCTTCTGGAGGAGGTAAGCTCGAGCAGAAAAGCTAGAAGTTAGAGAGTCGAGTGCTGCGCGTATCGTTCAAGTTTCACCGGTTGCAATATCTGGAAGTAATTAACGATAATATTGTGTGACAAATCGATAGAGTTGTATGAACCGACAGTTAGAATAAAAAATTAATTTTTTCTACGTTATTTTCCATTTTCAATAATATCTAAGAATTATTGAAACATTAACAACATGACAAAAAAAAGAAACAGCTAGATTTTACTTTTTCAACAGAAAGAGAAAGACTTGGAACTGACAGCGCGCATCGGTAAGGAATTGCTGGCGCACAATCAGAAACTCGAGACCACGGTAAACTCGTTGGAGGCCGAGCTCAAGGAATCAAACGAGAAGATCACTCAGCTGAATCATGAGGTGTTGAAGAAAACCGAGCTAATACAGATATTGACGAACGATGTGGATGAGTCTAGCTCGGAGGCCGGGACACCGACCGGCTTCCGTGGAATCAACCTGGAGATGCTGCAGAGAAAGGTCAACGTTCTGGAAGAGGAGAACAAGCAGCTGCGCACTGAGTTCGCGAAGTTGTCGCACGACGCCGACAATTCCGAAGAGCACGAAACAAATCTTGTGAGAGACATTGCAGCGCAATTAGGTATAATGTAATCTGTTGCACGCGTTTATTTTTGCGTCAAATATTTCCGAAATAGGTGTTGTAATTTGCAAACAAATTGATTGACAGCAACTGCCAACATGGAAGTGGACGGAATAGCAGAGGAACTCTGTCGCCAGAAAGAAGAGAATCGACTGCAGCACGAGCAGATAATCAGTCTCACTGCGAAGTTAAAGGAGACGGAGCTCAGGCTTGCTCAGCTCATGGCGGAGCATGACGAAGTGGGAGCGACACTAGTCATCACTAGAGATAATCAAAATACGCTTGCCAACGAGCTGGCCGAATTCAAGGAGCGATACGCGGAGGTACGCGCATTAGAATGAAATGATAGGAAAATACAATTAATCACTTTTAACTGTCTGTTGTATTATATAATTGAAAATATTGATAAATATTTAACAGATCGAGATCTGTACAAGCTTATTAAAAATACGCTGTACATATTGTATATTTTTTGTGTATCAGGTAGTGAATTTGCTAGCTGAAACACAAGAGCAGTTGCGGAAACAAAGGAAACGCGGAATGCCAACTGTGCGCGGCGGATCGCTGTTTCCATCGATGGGTGCGGCACCTCAACCGGATTCCATAGCTTCTGAATTGGAATCGTCTCTTTACTCGGAGTTGAGTGTTGATTCCGGGATTAGCACAGGCGATCGAATGTACGTTGCACAATTTTGTGCACATCATCTCACGAGCTGCACTTTTTTATATTTATATTTATTAGGTGATAAATCTTTTTTTATTGTTTTTTCTTCTCTAGACCAACCTACAAGAAGGTGTTCGAAACCGTTCGAAGCGCGTCCCGAACATCGTACACAAGTTTAGACCCCAATCAATTCCCTAAGATGGGTTCTATGACAACGTCGACGTTATCTACCAATTCGGTTGGTCCCCGCATGAGTTGCGGACAAATACGACCACATGCGTCCGCATTTCCTAGCTTGGACTCTACTGGTCATAGTGAGAGCGAAGGGTCTGTTCACGAAACAGAAGATTACCCGTACGTTTATTTATCTTTTCTTCTCAACGTTTATTTATCTTTTCTTCTCAAAAGATTGTTCTTCTGTAACTAATAATGAAACTCTTGTTTGTATTCAGAGCTCCGCAGGGAATGGGCATACCTGGTGCTCCCGGTGCAGCTGATCTAGAAGCCGCTCTGCGTCGTCTAACACCGGCCGAGGTGTTAGCCAGACGTGCGTGTCTCAGTACAGGTGCCGGTTACAATTACGATTACGACGGCGGCGCGATACACTCCCCATCAACTTTTCCGCCGTTCGATTGTCGCACTCCTGACAGCATCATGTCGACCGGTAGTAGCGGCAATTTGAGCGGCTTCGTTGCCAACGCGTGGCGTATTCCGCAGAAGCTGCAGATTGTTAAGCCGCTGGAAGGTTCGCAGACATTGCATCATTGGTCGCGATTGGCTACGCCAACACTAGGTGGTTTGTTAGAGGACAGGCCGGGAGTACAGACGAGAGGTGGCCGTGCTCTTGAAGATCTCGGCCTCTTGACGTTCACCCTCAGCGATCTAGAGGAAGACGAGGAGTACACCAATCCTGGAAAACCATTCCAGGACACCGGTTCCGTTTACACCTTTACAAATAGTACCGTAATGCATCCGGACGATCACACTACCAGCAGCGTGACGCCGAGCATCGTCGGCAGTCGCGTTGCCACGGCGCCAAACAGCGGCATGAATTCGGGCATGAATTCTGGCATGAGTACCCCTCGCACGCACAGTCGTCGCAACTCTACATCTACGTTCTCCACTACGCTTGGACTGGCCAAGATGCTGAACGAGAGAGGCATCAAAGCTGTCACGCCTTCGTGTGTAGGCACGCCTACGGACGAGAGGAACTTTTCACCGACCGCCACGCCGTGTAACAGTCCGGATGCGAGTTTGTCGCCCACGAGGTCATCGTCGCCGCCGCTGCTGGAGAGCGGCGCATCTCTGACGTTTGGACTGCTCAGTACCGGCGCGGAACTGCTAAGGCGCACCTTTAATTACGAGCCGCCGGCATCATCCATGAAGAAGAGATCAAAATCGAACATATCGCGTTCCGATAAAAAGGCTCTCACTGGAATACGCCTGGTTGAGAAGTTGGAGAGGATCGGAATTGACACGATAATGGCCACCACTGTTAACTCGTCGATCTCACCGTTGGCACTGCAAGGCGCTCTGTACACGCGTCGCTCGACCGGCAGCCCGATGGCGCAACTGACTTTCCTCAAAACCTCGATGTCCTCCAGTAGCAGTCAAGAGAAATTGATATCTCCCTCGTCTTCAACATCCTCTATTAACGATCAAGTCGTGTCGGGTAAACCGCCGTTATCGAGCAAACGGGACGACAAGGAGCAGTCCACTGTGACCGGTTCCAGTGCATTTAATTCGAGAGCCGCGGGTCAGTCGCCGGATCGACAGCGGCGATCAGGTGCTAAAGCGACGAGACCCGATTTGGGACGAGTTAAGCCGCCGGTTTCGCCGCCAGTCACTAAAGAGTCCGCTACGCAGTCGGCACTGGGAGCGATTAGTTCGCTTCTGTTCGGCCGCAAGGGCGGTTTATTGTGAATATTTCGTAGGATTTGTAGTGCGATATAGGGAAACGAATCGATTGATTTCAGCAAATCAATTTTTAATGCATTAGCGGAAAAATATTTTCGGTGTTCAAGTGCAGGATTTTCTGTTCGTGCGTTTATCGTTTGAATGCATGATACGCGCCTATCATTATGTTGTAAATGATGGGCGTACTGTTTATTGTCGGCATTTTGATTTGTGTACAGCGGCTTTTAATCCAATGATCAATTTTATAAAATATACAAATCTTTTTCACATACGAATTCCGATGACTCAAATCTAATAGATCTAATGATCCTATACGAATCAGTTTGTTAAGTATCTTTGTATAATACAAATTATTTATTATATTTTAAACTTTTATTTAGAAAATCGTGAAAAAGTGAGACAAACAACACGAGTCTTTTAAACACAATCTGTACAGTAAGCACAAAATAACTTTTATCTTAAAAAAAGTCTAAAGAACTGAAATCGGGATATACGAAGAGATAGACTTATTTGGTAGTAAATGAAAGAAGATTGATAAATAACTGAAAATAAATACTTATAAAGATTATTTAATTTATGATTACTTTGAAGTTTACAAAGGCTCAATCCCGTCAACTTCAACTTTGTGATCGACTCGATCGACTGTAACTATTCGACGTGAGTTATGAACGGGGTAATTCGTTTACAATTGACTATATATCTATGGACTGTGCCAAATGTCTTCTTACATCACTATTTTCGAAGAGAAAAAACTACAGGAGAGTAGCTATAAATATTATTAAACTACTAGTATACTTTATATTTATTACTTAAAAACTCAAAAGACTTTGGTTAAAATAGCAAATTAAAATTGCCACATTATTTTGCTGTTGAATATTATATATATATATATATATATATATATATATATATATATATATATATATATATATATATATATATA